>JAPDVU010000004.1:106882673-107174564 GCA_026230045.1 Corynorhinus townsendii | reverse complement strand
CCACTGATAAGGTCAACCTTTACCTTAACTGAGCCTATTTGTCTTTTTGCATCTATGATAACATACCCTTGAAGTGTCTGGGTAACTTGTAACTTCCCTTTTTCTGAACCCCCTGGGGCCCAACCAAATGTGCTGGGTGCCAGGATAGAGCCCACAAATTCCCTCATTATCATGTTAATTGTTCCTGCACCCACCTAAGTGTATGTCCATCATTTTACTTTTTATCAAATCCCAGGGGTTTCCCTGCTTTGCTTTATCCCACCTTCTTAATCTATCACCAATGAATTTCATGTAACTCACCTATGACCCTCCTTTGATTGCAATGTATAAATACAGATGTAACCTGCCATTCTCCAGATTCTCAATTCGTTGAGGTTCTATTTCTCGGCATATGTCAACAGTTTGGCTCAAATAAACTCACAAAAATTCTTTATAGGTTTCAATGTTTTGTTTTATGTTAACAGGAATATAAATGCTTTATCAGGAGAAGACAATGGTCATTGGTGAAGTCAATATGTTCCAATACTGGGTAAAGTTGAACAGGTGTGCATACTGGGAATCCTCTATCTTCTCCATTTGTGCTTTGTGCCATTTGGACCTTGTGAAGGATATTCGTGGTATCAGTTGGTGTCAGATAAGATTCTAAGACCAGAGAATTTCATTTGAGAGTCTTTGTTTGATATTTATCTTTGTTTTGGATGTTGTTTCTGCTTTAAAATGGGTAGCTCATTCTGGGTTCCACCAGAGAGTCCATTAGGCCATATTTTAGCTGATTGGTTGACTTCTGAGTTTTGCTGCCTGGGAGGCAAATGAAATTCTTCTCCCCTATTTGAACCATCAAATTAGATATTTTCTGAGTAAAACCTGATAGATCCTCCCTTCCCCCAAATGGTGTGCAGAGTATGACATAACCTGCAGCCTGGACATACCTGAGTACCTAACCAGGCACCTTATATGGATTATACATTGAACCACCAATCAACACCTGCCAAATACCCTACGCCTTTGTCCCTATATGACCATACATTAAGCCACCAATCAGCATGTGCCAAGTACACTAAGCTGCCATTCCTCCCCTCAAAAGGTGTGTTTACCTGTGCACATGTTGCTGTTTTCCCCTTGCTAGACAGCCTGGAAGGTCTTTCACACTAATAAAGCCTGTAATCCTGGTTTTTGGCTCCCAATTGATTTTCTAATTATGGTGCCAAAACCTGGGAGAGGTGAACGGGAGAGTGGATGATCCTTAGACCCAAGCTTCTCTGGCTCTGCTCTGTGGTATGGTTCTGAGTTGATTGGCCTGCCTGGACCCTCTCTCGAACCTTGCTGGACCAGGACACGTGGGGATATCATCACTTCCCTCCACCAGTAGGCTTCAGGGACTTTCCCAACCCACCCCCCTGCTTTTTTCTCGCTCCCTGTGACCTGGAGGGGCATTAGGGTCTCAGAGTGTCCCATCTACTCAGCTACTCATTCTACAAAAGCCCAGGCACCTGGCCGGGAATTCTCTTCTACTCCACGGGAAAGGTGTCTCAGGGTGATGACCTCAGAACCTTCTCTCGGCCCCCTCTCTACAGGTTGGTTGAGGCAACAGGAGGACACTCCTTGTTTCTTCATCAACTTCCCATAACCCTTTTCTCCAGTCATGGGGACAATATGAAATATTTCAACATCTGCATCAACATCTCCTTCTGGTAGTGGTACCAGAAGGAGAAGAAAGTGAACCAGGAATAGAGAACTTGTTGTTTTTTTTTAAATGACAGAAAATTTCCCTAACCTGTTGAAGGAAAAAAAATCATACAAGTTCAGAAAGCATAGAGAGTCCCAATCAAGATAAACCCAAGAAGACCCTCTCTAACATACATCATAAGTAAAATGATAAATGTTATAAACAAAGAAAGAATCTTAAAGATAGCAAGAAAGAATCAAAATGTTATCTATAAGGGAGTTCCAATTAGACTGTCAGCTGACTTCTCAACAGAAATACTTTAGGCCAGAAGGGATTGACATGAAGTATTTAGAATAATGAAAAGCAAGGACCTGAATCTAACACTAGTCTATCCAACAAAGCTATCATTTAAAACTGAAGGCAAATTTAAGAGCTTCCCAGACAACATAAAGAGTTAAAGGAGTACATTATGATTAAAACCACCATTGCAAGAAATATTAAAGCACCTTCTTTAGGAAAAAGAAAAACTCAAGAGATTGAGGAACATATTTATATAGACAAAAAATGGAAATAAATATATACCGATCTTTCCTTTTCTTGAAGCCATGTGACAGAGGGCCTCTAGCTACCTTCTTTAAGGAAGGATGGGAAGTAGAGGTGAGGTGACAGGGCTGGGGGACAAATAGAAATCAGATATGCAAGCAGGCTTATGTCTCTCTGCTTCCTAACCTGCTTATCAGACATCCTCTACTCTCAGATGGCCTATCAGGAACCTTGTCTCCCAGCCTGGAGGCCATGGCTATAACTTCCCCAGACACAGGAGAGGCCTAAGAAAGTTGGAACATTTCTTTTTCTGAAATACAAGAAAAGTGTCTCAGGCAGAACAGAGATTTATTTTGGTATACACAAAAGAGCACCATCTTGCCAGAAACATTCATTAAATCAGCAATTCACTCCCAATGAACTGAAATGCAATAGTTATAACTATTAAGTCTTCATATTCCCAAAGATCCATAGCAGGATTTTCAACTCTGTTTCCATCTTCTACTTTTCTTCTCCTTATGAATAAATATTGATTTGATTACAATGGCTTTGATTTCCATATTTATGTATTTCATTTGTTATTCTGAGACACTTATGAAATAATTAAAATCACTTGTTAATTTTCAGAAAAGAACCTACTGGTATTCCAGTTAGAATTTTGTCACTTCTCTGTATTACAACTGGGAGAACTGGTAAATACATCAGGACACATGAATCAAAGTCATCTGGTTTCTAAGTGAACAGACTGGAACATTCACAGCTACTGAGAAAAAGTTAAAACCATTTGCATTTCCACTAGAATAACAAGATAAATTGCTTTTACTGTTCTTGTTTTGACTGTTAATTTATTTCATAATAGAAAATACAAGCATTTCATCAAACAACATCCAATCAGAGAATCTAAATGACAAGTCACTCAAATCATATCATTCCTTAAAAACTCTAAATGAATTGTTTTTAATTCTATCAAACATGGTGTTTTCTCTACTTTATTACTAAAACTCAGGGAAGATGCTGCCCACAACATTTTAGGAAGAGGGACAGATGCTGCTCCACTGTCATCACTCTCAGGGCTCTGAGAGTGGGGCAGGCAGGTGTGGGCATGTTGGGAAACTCCAGTCCGTGCATCAGTAAGGAAGATGTGGTGATATGGGGACAAGCAGAAGAAAGAAGTTTGTCTTGGTGAAGGCTGTGAACATAGTGAACTTTAGAATTCATTATTTTTAAAAAGGCATCTCAACACTGGAGAAAAAAGCATAAAAAACAATAACATGGACAATTTGAACAGCCCAGTGAGTATATGCTTGTTTCCCCCCTGGTAGGAGGGAGCGGCTGCTAAAAGTTTCAGAAAAGAATTCCATGTCTCAATTCTCCTGCAATAACATTGATGCACTATGGAGAAAATGTGAAATAACAATGATTTTAAAGTAACAGTTTGTGGCACTGAGGAGAGACCACATATAGACAGACCCTGTAGGGAGCTTGAGTTTTGGTCAATATCCTGTGCTCAATATTAGGGGAACAAATTACTCTCACATTCATGCAGTTTCCCTGAGGGCTTTTCCAGTCCTGCTCACACAGTAATAACACTCAGGCAGACATCCACAGTGACTAGAGAGAAGGCTGATGGAGTGTGGGGACAGCCAGAACAGGTAGAAATTTATTGAGTAACCACACAAAAGAACAGAGATACAGAGAGAATGGGGCTTTAGAAATTCTGCGTATAAACACCCCTTAAATCTTTATTAAATCTTTGGCTGACCTAGGAACTTTAACTTCCAAAGGGTCCTGGGGAAATTGTCCTGGAAGGCAGGAAGAACAGGTCAAGGATGTCAGTAGGTGCCACAGCAGCAAAAACAGAATTTGAGGCTTCATTCCACCTAATATTCCACTGACATCCCCAAAGAGCCCTATTTTAGGAGTAAAAAGAAATTCAGGTTTCAGGGATTTGCTTAAAGAAAGAGCAAACTTGGAGTAGTCCCTGACTAATGACATCTAAAATCAGCCTTCCAAAGATAAAAGGAATGTGCTCATAATTTAAGTGCCTGCTTAAATGGCAATATTTTTCAGGAGAAAATAATAATATTCAGAGCCTCTACCAACATATTACCTGCAATATCCTGTAAACTATTAGTTAAATTTTATTTTCTAACATAAGGCGAGAAAGCTATAAACTTTCCCTTTATGCATGTTTTTATCGACAGCTCACAAATTTTTGTATATTCTGTTTTCACTATCATTCAGTTTAAATATTTTCTATACTCTGTGATATCTTTTTTTCACTCCTGGGTCACTTAGAAATATGTCCGTAATTTCAAAAACTTTGAATATTTTCTAGGAATTGCAGTGTTCAGTATGGTAGCCACTAACCACATGTGGCTAATGAGGACTTAAAATGTAGTTGGTGTACGTTAGAGACTGAATTTTAAATTTTATTGAAGTGTAATTAGTTTTTTTTTTGTAATTACTTTATTTTTTAAATTATTTTTTTATTGTTTTAAGTATTACAAATAGTAGTACATATGTCTCCTTTTTTTTCTCCCCCATTGACCTCCCCCCGACCTCCCCTACCCACCAGTACATGCCTTCACCTGCCAGTCCTCCCCCCTGTCCCAGTGTCTTGTATCCATTGGTTGTAGACATTGAAATTGGGACTCAAACATTTTTTTGTTTTGTTTTGTTATTATATGTTTATTTCTAGTCTGCAAAGGCAAAACTTTTTAAAGGAAAGAAATGGTGGGAAAAAGATACAGAGGCAAAGAAGCATTGAACAGACTGTCAAACTACATTGGGAAGACAGGGGAGGTTGGGCGAGGGGGGCTGTAAGAGACCAACCGAAGGACTTGTACGCATGCATATAAGTGTAATTAGTTTTAATTTTAAATTGAAAACTGAACAGTATAAAATACTTTCACCATGAAATACAGCTTTACTATTTTGGTAGAAAAATATTTGACACTAAGTGTTGTATCACATGTTACTGCTATATCTCACTGCATCATTTCCAATATTAATATAAACACTTCATTGATCTAGTCAACACCAATAGACTGGTTCTGTTTAAATAATCTTTTTACTTTTATTAGTTCATGGAGACAGCATGAGTTATAATGACACCTATCCACATTGTCATTGGTGATTCAATTTAAAGTGTGATCATTATTTTATGTATAATGTTATTAAGTTAATGTTTAGTTTAAAAACTAAGAATAGACAAAATTTTAACTTTAAAATAAAGGCATGAAGCCTGGAATATGATATATTACAAAATATATGACAACTATACTGTAGATTGCAATTTACTGCAGTACAGCTAATCCACAAGAAGTTGTTAGAGATATTAGGAATTTGATAAGTCATGTCCTCTCAACAATGAAAAACAAAGTTAACAAAACTAGTCACTGGAAATAGAATTAAATGTCAAAAAAATCCTAAACAATTTTAACTGGACCTGAGCTTGTAACTTGGGCAAGCTATAAAACAGCTTTTATAAAATTGCATACCCCTGCCCCCCTCCAAAAAACAAACAAACAAAAAAAAAAACACAACACTTTCAGATGGAGAGATGGGAAAATAGATTATTACTTGGGACATGGAAAGTATTCTTATAAAAAATTAAGAAAATATTGATTTAAAAATTATATAGAACATGAAAGACCTCCCATGAAGGCACCAACATTTTTTCCAGGGAAAGCAAGACCTTGTTATTTTTATTTTTTTTAATATATTTTTATTGATTTCAGAGATGAAGGGAGAGAGAAATAGAAACAGCAACAATGGGAGAGAATCATTGATGGACTGCTTCCTTTACACCTCACACTGGGGACCGAGCCCACAACTCGGGCTTATGCACTGAATGGGAATAGAATGGTGACCACCTAGTTCAACAACTGAGCTACACCAGCCAGGCAAGAACTTTTTATTTTTATTTATTATTATTATTACTTTTAAATCAATATTCCCCATTGGTTTTTGGGGAGATAATAGAAATGAGGGAGAGAAATAAAGATTGGGAAACATTGATGTGAGAAAATAATTAGCTGGTTGCCCCTTGCACATGCCCTAACCAGGAATCAAACTCTTGACCCCCATTTGCATGAGACCACACTCTGCGCAACATTGAGCAACACTAGCCAGGGTTACAAGACCTTTCTAATAATATCCTATCTAATAAAAGAGTAATATGCAAATTAACCATCACTCCGTTATACCCACAAGCCATGCCCACCAGCCAATCAGGAGTGAGTTTGCAAATTAATCCAACCAAGATGGCTGCGGCCACAGAGAGAGCAGGAGGCAGGCTTGGGTTTCCCCAGCGATGGAGGAAGCAAGCTTTCCACACACCTTGGCCGGCCCAGGCCTCCACTCCAGGCTACAAAGTTTCAATTATAGAAGATAAATAAATCCCAACAAAAATGGCGGTGCCACGGAGCTGGAGAGAACAGGAGGCTAGGGTTGCCCCTGGCGAGGGAGGAAGCAAGTTTCTGCAGCCCTGGCCTGCCTTGGCCTCCGCTTAAGGCTACAAAGTTTCAATTATAGAAGATAAATAAATCCAAACAGAAATGGCTGCTGCCACAGAGCAAGCAGAAGGCTTGGCTCCACTCCAGGCTACAAAGTTTTAATTGTAGAAGATAAATAAATCTCAGATACCAGGGCCTCTGCTTGGGTCTCCAGGGCTTGTGGCTGGCCTGCAAACCACCACAGGCCCCTCACCAAGGCCGCGCGATGCCCCAAAGCAACCCCACCCTGATCCGGGACACCCTTCAGGGCAAACCAGCTGGCCCCCACCCATGCACCAGGCCTCTATCCTATCTAATAAAAGAGTAATATGCAGATTGACCACCATGGGATTGGGCCTAAACGGGCAGTCATCGGACATCCCTCGAGAGGTCCCAGATTGGAAAGGGTGCAGGCTGGGCTGAGGGACACCGCCCCTCCCCCCACCTCTCCTCCCCGCCCCCCGGTCAAAGAATAGTTGATTTAAATTTTGCAAAATATCAAGTAGATTTTTTTAAATCTATCTAAGAATTATGATATAATACACTGCTCAAATGATAGTATGTCTGAAATAATTCTCAAAATCTATAATAAAATGTTAAAAACACAGGGTAGGAGGGAATTCAAATTGGTTATATAGATATTGCAAAATACTTTGAACATGCCAGGAGAATATTAATTAATAATTGGCACAAATCCTTCATGATGGAAACATCTGCTTAAGACTCCATTATCATTCTTTCTGCCCCAGAATTTTGGACCATGTTTAGTCCATTTCTGGGCCCTGCCTCTATTTTATCTCGCTATTTCCAAAAATAGTTCATCAACCTCCATTTATATGTAATATTTGATTAAGAAAACTGCAGTAAATGTAGGTATTAAAAGTTGGAAGATTGGGCTGCAAACCAAGATGGTGGCATAGGTAAACATGGTACTTTCAGCCCTCCACAACCACATCAAAATGATAACTGAAATACAGGAGCAACCATCATTCAGAAATACCTGAAAGTTGGCTGAATGATAGTCCTACAACTAAAGAATTAAAGAAGAAAGCACATTGCGACTGGTAGAAAGGGCAGAGTTGAGGAATATGTGTTTTCTTATTTTTAATCTGGAGGGATATATTAGCTATGGAGGCCTTATGTGAGTATCAAAGTGTCCCAGCCCCACACTAGACATCCCCTCCCCCCAGCCCAGGGTTCCAATACTGGGAAGAGAAGTCCCCATAACTTCAGGCTGTAAAAACTATCTGGGATTGTGGCTGAGTGACTTGGAGGCTGCTAGATACTCAGATAACTCCTCTTAAAGTCTGGAGCACAGACTTACTCAGACTTCCTCCCTCTGAGGTAGCAGCCTTGGGGTAGCAGCTTGAAAGGATCCAGGGACATACGAGGAGCAAGTAAATTGCCTGTAATCAGGACAAGAACTGGGGGGCAAGGTTCTCCCAGACAAGTGTTCACAGAGGTCATTCTTCCTATTCGAAACTTCCTCCACCATAGAACTGACTGGCATGTGCCATATCTGAGTCTCCATCAACCTGGCTCACACTGTTCACCCTACCCTGGTGATTCCCTGAGACCTTGTCCCACCCAATTTGAAGCCCCACCCAAGATGTTTGCAGTGGCTTTTCCATATAAATGGCTTGTCCTGGCTCAGACTTCAGACTTTTCTAAAATTTATCAAAAAGTAACAGCTGCATTCAGCCTGTCCCATACTTCTTGATACATACCCCAGGCCCAACACTAATAGCAGCCTGCCTCAGCTCACAGTTTGGCCTCACCTGAGTACCTCCAAGAGTACAAGTAGCAACTTCCTGAAGATTGCTCTGTAGCTTGTGCCAGATATTGGATTTGAATATAAGGTTTCAATGAAGCAATAATAAATATGTTTAAAGAATTTAAGGAAATCTCACATTAAAAAAATAAAGGAAGCAATGATGACAGTATCTCATCAAATAGACTATGTCAATAAAGATAGAAGTTATTTATTAAGAACAAGTTGAAAGTCTGGAGTTGGAAAGTATAACTGGCACTGCTGGTGTGGCTCAGGGGTTGAGCTTTAATCCATGAACTAGGAGGTCCTTGATTCAATTTCTTATCAGGGCATATGCCCCTGTATCAGGGTCAATTCCCCAATATGGGGCATGCAAGAAGCAGCCAATCGATGCCTCTCATTCATCAATGTTTCTGTCTCTCTAACCCTTTGCCTTCTTCTCTCTAAAATCAATAAAAAACATAAAATTAAGAGTATATTTGAAATGAAAATTTTACTAGAGGGGCTTAATGGTAGATTTGAACCAACAAAATAAGTCAATGAATGGTGAAAACATTACAGAAGGCAAGGGAATATAAATAATTCAACAACAATAGTTGTATATTTCAACATCCCACTTTGAATAATGTGTAAAGCAATTAATCAGAAGGTCAAAAGTATGATAAGATGTGATCAACTAAGTCCAACCCTAGATAACTCCACCCAACCACAGCAGAATAAATATTCTTTTCAGATTCACAAGGAACATTGTCATAAATAAACCATGTGTGAGGCCATAAAATAAGCCTCAATATGTTTAACAGGATTGAAATCATAAAGAGTATGCTCTCCAACCAAAATGAAATGAAATTAGCAATCAGTAACAGAAAAAAATGGAGAAAATCAATATTAAACAACATAATTATAAATAACCAATGATCAAAGAAAATATCAAAGGGAAATTATAAATATTTTAAGATAAATGGAAATTATAAAACAACATAGCAAAAATTATGGGACATAGCTCAAGCAATAGTTAGAGGGACATTTATAGCTAGAAATATACCTGTAGCTATATTAAACAAAGAAGAAAAATTTCAAACCAATAACCTAATATTCCACAATAAGGCAGTGATTAAGGTAACAAATTACACATAAAACAATCACAAGAAGATTATAATAAAGTGTAGGGTGAAAATTAAGTAACTATACAATAGAAAAAACAATACAGAAAACCACCAAAAGCATATTGTTTTTTTGAAAATATCAACAAATTGACAAATCTTTACCTAATTTGACAAAAAAACAGAGAACTACCAAAATCAGGAGTGAAAGTGGTGATGGTATTACTGAGTTTATGGAAATAAAACAATTATAAGGAATTAGTATAAACAATTTTTTGTGCCCTGAATTGGGTAACACAGGTGAAATGGAAAATTTTATATACTACCAAAAGTAAATCAAGAAAAAAAAAAGAAATATCTCAATAGACCTACAATACATAAAGGGATTAAATTACTAACAAAACAAAACAAAAAAAAACAACAACAAAAAGCAAACATGCACCATTATCTACAAAGGAAAACACTGGCCCAGATGGCTTCACTGGTGAATTCTACCAAACATTTAAAAAGAATTAATTTCAATTCTTCACAAACTCTTCCAAAAAATAGAAGAGTAGTAACACTTTTCAATTCATTATATGATTCCAGTATTGTCATGATACCAAATCATAAAGACATTACAATAAAAGAAAAGCACAGACCAATATCTCCTTATGCATTAATATGGATGCATAAATCATCAACAACATAATAACAAAAATAATTTCAGCAATATATAAAAAGGAGTATACACCATGACTACATGGATTTTTAATGCCAGGAATTTAATATTGATTAACCTTCAGAAATCAATTAGTGTCAAAAACCACATCAATAGATTAAAGAATGGGTCAACATCCATAAGTCAGTCCATGTGATACACCACATTAAAAACAAAAGATAAAATTATTGTATTATCTTGATAAAGTAAAAGCATTTGGCAAAATCCAACATTCTTTCATGATAAAAACTCAACAAACCAGGTAAAAAGGAAATATACCTCAACATAATAAAAGCCATATTTGACAATCCCCTAAGATCATACCCAATAGTAAAAATCTGAAAGCTTTTCCCCTAAGGTCAGGAAAAATACAAAGTTGCCCACTCTAACTTATATTCAATATAGTACTGGAAGTCTTAGCCAGAGTAATTAGGATGAAGAGAAAAAAGCATCAAAATCAGAATGGAAAAAAATAAAATTGTCCCTGAAATTACATCATCTTATAAACAGAAAACCCTAGACTCCACACCAACACACACACACACACACACACACACACACACACACACACAACCTGTGAGAAATAATAAGCAAAGTCAATAAATTTGTAGGACACAAAATCAATGTAAAAATGTTTCATTTTTATATGCTAACTAGTGGCCTGGTGCACCAGTGGGGCCCCTCATACACCAGTGGGGTCCCTCAGCCTGGCCCGTGCCCTATCACAATCCAGGATCCCTCCTGGGATGTCGGGCTGCTGCTTACATCCTGATCCCTGCAGGCCAGGCTGAGGGACCCCACCAGTGCATGAATCCATGCACCAGGCCTCTAGCATGCATATAAGATCTTTGGTTAATCTCTTCCCACCCTCCTCCTTCCCCCTTCTCTCTGAGATTCATCAATCTGTTCCATGTTTCCATGCCTGTGCATTAAAAATCTGCCCCCTGGTGGTCAGTGTACATCATAGCTACTGGTTGAACAGTGGAATGGTGGGATGATTGCTTAGACTTTTATATATATGTATAAAGATTTATCAGAAAGAGAATTTAAAAGAACTGGGAGAAAAACACGGCAGCCAGCAGGATTGGAGTGATGGAGAGAATGTGAGTGAGTAACGGAGTGAGAGGGGAATGTGTGGACATGTGTAGTGTGTGTGTGTGTGTGAGTGAGGGACAGTTAGATCTCGCAGGAGTCTCAGGGGCTGGGGATCAGGCTCTCCTGAACTGGGAGTCCTTGCTACTGCTACAGGCAAACCCCAACTCTGAGTAGCCCAACTCATGCCCCCTTGGCCAGAATTGCTGCAAGCTTCTAGCATGGAAACCATACCTCTTGAAGGGGAGAGCAGCCACAGCAAGGACTCAGTAAGCCACAAAGTGCATGCCACTCCACTTCAGCTGCAGACTTCAGGACCTCCTGCCTCCAGCCCATGGACTCCGGGACCCCTGAAGTGAGTCACCAAGTGCATGCCAACTGCCAGAGTTGTGCCACCTCAGCTGTGGATGTGGGACCCCGGCTTCCCCAGCCACAGGCTCTGGGATCCCCACAGTGAGCTGCAGAGAGCATGACACCCTGGCGTGGGCTCCGGGACCCTGAAGTGTGTCATACCACACTGGCTTCAAGCTCCAGGAACTTGCAGTGAGTCCCAGAGTACCATGCCACTGTGGCAGTAGGCTCCAGGACCATGCAATGAGTTCCATGCCAATGAGACTTCAGGAGACCCTTGTAATGATACCCAGGACCCTAAGCACATCCACCATAGCTTGCATAATGAGGTTGGGGGTGAGTCACATAGTCAGACAACCTGTGAGGAGACTCCATCTCCGAATGAAATAAAAACATTCAAAAGCCAACTATATCAGGAGAACCCAAATAACTCAAGAATGGGCTTCTCCTAGAACACCTAGCTCAGGATATCTGGGAGGCTATATACTACTGGGTGCCACAAAACACCTACTACATATACCACACCCAAATAATTTGGTTGGCAAAGCAGTTTGATCTAAGACATAGAAACAAATACAATGGGACAGCAAAAATGGGGGGACAAAGAAACAATCTCCAAAGGAAAGGAAAGGAGGAATCACCACTAAATGAACTAAATGAAATGGAGGCAAATAACTTGTCAGAGAAAGAATTCAGAGTAATGGTTATAAGGATGCTCAAATGTCTGGATGAAAAATTCACACAACTCAAATGAGAATTATAAGGAGCTGAGTGAGAAATTATTTACTAATATCAGTATCAAGAGGAAAAGAAGAATATCATAGCTGCAATAAAGAACACAATGGAATCTTTCAACAGTAGACTAGAGGTTGAGCACCAAGTCAGTGAGTTAGAAGAAAAGGTAAGAAAAAAATACCCATGCAGAGCAGTAACTGGAAAAAAAATAAGAAGCAGGAAGAGAGCCTAAAGGAGCTTTAGGACAACATGAAACAAAACAATATCCACATAATTCAGGGGCCAGAAGGAGAGGAAGCTGAGCAAAAAATAGAAAACCTGTTTGAAGAAATATTGACAGAAAACTTCCCTGACTTGGGGAAGAAAAAAGTCAATCAACCCAAAAAGCACAGAGAGTCACAGTCAAGATGAACCCAAAAGACCTATACCAAGTCACATGATAATTAAATTGGCAAATGTAAAAGACAAAGAAAGAATATTATAGGCTGCAAGAGAGAGAGAGAAAGTTACCTACAAGGGATCTCCCATTCGACTATCAACTGATTTCTCAACAAAAACACATCAGCCCAGAAGGGAATAAAATGAAGTATACAAAGTGATGCAAAGTAAGGGGCTGAATCCAAGAATACTCTATCCAACAAAGGCTATCATTCAAAATTGAAGGGGAAACTAAGAGCTTCATATATATTTTTTTTAAAAAAAGTCTAAAGGTGTTTATTACCACCAATCCAGCAATGCAAGAAATGCTAAAGGGACTACTGTAAAAAGAAGAAATAGAAAAGGAGGAAGGAACACAGGCATAAAGAAAAAAAATGTCAACAAATATGTACTTATCAATAATAACCTCAAACACAGATGGATTAAGTGCTCCAATCAAAAGACATAGGATAGCTGAATGGGAAAGAAAACATGACCCATATATATGCTGTCTGCAAGAGACCCCCCTCCTTAGAATAAATGACTCACACAGACTGAAAGTGAAGGAATGGAAAAAATTCTTCAGACAAATAAAAATAAAATATTAAGCTGGTGTAGCAATACTTATATGTGACAAAATAGACCTCAAAGTGAAAGCCATAACAAGAGATAAGGAAGGCCACTTCATAATACTAAAGGGATTAATACAACAAGAGTATATAATTCTGGTAAACATATATGCACCCCATACAGAGGAATCGAAATACATAAAGAAAAAACAAACAAAACTTCTGGAAGATATCAAGGGAGAAATTGACATCAACACAATCATAGTAGATTTTAATTCTCCATTGACATCATTGGATAAATATTCTAGACAAAAAATCAACAAGAAACAGCAATCCTAAATGACACACAAAATCAGATGAAACTGTTAGGTTTGATTATTTAATTGAATCTTTACCCCTCTACTGCGAACTGACCTTTAGGCCACTTAACAATGGACATTCCCTTTCACTTAGACTACACTTGCTAAGACTACATTCCACTTGCTAAGACCATTATCTCTCCCCCTTGGGACCTTTCCAGGCTCCAGACCTGCCCAGAGAATTATTTGCCCATAAAAAGCCTCCCTAGAGTCATTTAAAATTTCTGAATCCCCATCCCTGGGTGCTGGCACCATTTGGGGGCTCAGTCCATTTGGTATTCAGATGACCCAATAATTTTATAATCCCTTAAAACATTGGCCTTGTGCATTTCTCCTTCAGTGACCCTAACATTTGGTGCAAAAATCCTAGGGGAGTTCCATGGGAAAGGGGAGATAACACCCCAGCTTCTGTCACCCTGAGTTTGCTACTACTTGGAGTGTAATAGGCAGCAGCAGCTTGTCATGGTCTTACATCTGATTCCTACTTGGGTGATTCAATTGCCAGCCTCAATTAGGTCTCCTTCCCTTTTAGGTCCTCCCAAGACAGCCAAGGAGGATGCCAGATTGGGAATCTATCCTTCTCCATTATTGACACTCCATCCAACACCTGCCAATCTTCTCTAGGTGAGTGACATTTTATAATTTCTCTCATCTCTAATCTTCTGCCCATTATCTCTCACTGACTTCTCAAAATTCTCTCGTCTCCAAAGTCCTAGTGCTAGGCTAGAAGACACCTCAGCCATTTGGCTTTGGGTCCTTCTTGTTTGGGGACACCCACTCCAGAGGGTCTCCCCCTCATTTCTGATGATGATTTATTTTACAGTGGGATGACACCTTAAATAGTCACCTTTGGATTGATGGTCTGTCACTCACCTTCTTCTCTCATAGGCCGCACTACTACTCCCTCTGCACACTCATGAGGAAGATCACACCCAAGATCCTCACTGTTTGGCCACAATATAAACTAGATAATAAGTCCCAATGGCCTGAAAACTGCACTTTCAATTTTAACACACTGAAACTTAGGTAATTGCTGTCACCACAATGGAAAATGGTGAAAGATTCCCTACATCCAGGCCTTTTCATCCTCCAGTCTCAATCCTTTCTGTGAGTCAAGCTCTACTCATCAGATCCTTGTCCTTCACACAAAACATCATACCCCTAAAACTTCTGATTTTAAATCTACTTTTGACCAGCAGACTACCTTCCTTCCCCTTAAGTGCATCCTTCCTCAAATGTAGTAGATTCCCAAAACCCAGACCCTCCTAACCAGCGGCCCTCTTTTCCCCCTGCCCCTGAAAGCCCAAATCCCAAGAATGGGAGCTTCAATCCAGACTTTCCCAAATTAACACTCACTCTTGGGACATCCAAAGACCACCTTCTTCATCAGCCACTTCTATTCCAGCATCCATTCTACCCCTGAGGGAGGTAGCAAGAACTGAGGTATTTTCTAGGTACATGTCCCATTTTCCACATCTGACCTCACACAGATTGAGAGACATCTCAGGTCCTTTTCCACTGACCTGACCACCTTCACTAAGGAATCTGAGTACCTGAGCTGGCAAGAAATCTATGTCATTCTGTCCTCCTCTCTCATGCCAGAGAAGGAGCATGCCTGACTAGCAGTTCAGGACCATGCCAATGCCCTCCATAGGCAGGATGTAGCCAACCTGGTTGGCTCTGACACAATCCACTGAACAGACCCAAGATGGGACTACTAGGTCAATTCTCAAAGGTGTCGGCTCTGTAGCCATATGATCACCCATCTCATTGCTGGACTCATAAAGACTGTGCATAAAGTGGTCAATTATGACAAACTTAATGAAATCACTCATGGCCCTGATGAAAACCCAACTCTCTTCCTCTCCCACCTCATGGAGGCCTTACAGAAATTTACTACCTTAAAACCCACCTCCCCAGAGGAAACTCTTCTTCTGAACACACAATTTATATCCCAATCAGACCCCGGCATATGCTGCAAACTTCAAAAATAGACACAGTCCACAAACCTCTCAAAAAGACCTCATCAACCTGGCCTTTAAGGTATTTAATAATAGAGACAAGGAGACCCAAATCCAAAAACAAAAGTGAGGTCAGGCCAAGGCTAAGGTCCAGAAGGAGGCCTTTTAGTTCCTAGCCACCGCTCTCAGGAACTCCAAACAAAGTGCCGGTCCTCCAACCAAAGGTAAGTCAGGGGCTAAGCCTTCTCCAGGCCCATGTTTCAAGTGCAACAAGGAAGGACACTGAGCCAAGTCCTGCTCAAACCTGAGATCCCCACCTGGGCCCTGCCCAAGGTGTGGAAGGGAAGACCACTGAAAATCAGACTGTAGTCTGGCCCCTCCAGGTCAGACCTCAGCCAGTCCAGCAAGGCCACCCTATGGATCTAGTTTGGAGCTCCCAGAACTCCTGGGACTGGCCACTGAAGACTAAAGCTGCCCAGGTCCTGACCTGACAAGGCCCCACAGATTTACATCACCATGACAGAGCCTTGGGTAACAATTGTGGTGACAGGTAAGCCTGTCTCCTTTTTAATTGACACTGGGACCACATATTCTGCCCTCCCTGAATTCAGTGGGACCTTGTCCCCTCCTCAGTCTCTATTTTGGGGGTTGATAGGCTAGTCTCACAGCCATTAGCCACCTCACCTCTACCCTGCATCTTACTAGAAACCCTCTTTATCCAATCTTTATTCATTCTACCTTGGTGCCCAACTGGGGCTATCACACATCCCCCCATAAATCCCAGTTGTCCCAACCATAGTCACCTATCTTGGTTTCACTCTCACCCCACAAAGTCAAGCCATTACCTTAGACCAGTGGTCAGCAAACTGCGGCTCGTGAGCCACATGTGGCTCTTTGGCCCCTTGAGTGTGGCTCTTCCACAAAATACCATGGCCTGGGCAAGTATATTTTGAATAAGTGGCATTAGAAGAAGTTTAAGTTTTAAAAATTTGGCTCTCAAAAGAAATTTCAGTTGTTGTACTGTTGATATTTGGCTCTGTTGACTAATGAGTTTGCTGAGCACTGCCTTAGACCATAAATGCCTTATCTCCTCTATGACTATCCCCTCCTCTAGACAAGAAATAATCTCCTTTCTTGGGCTCACTGGGATTTTCACCTCTGGTTTCCCTACTTTAGTCTTTTCACAAAACCCCTCTATGACACAGCAAAGGGAACCCTCACTGAGCTTTTAGATCCCATGACCACCCCTTTAATACTCTGAAAATTGCTCGCACCTCAGTGCTTTCTCATACTCCCCACCCATTTTCCCAAATGACAACTTTCTTTACTGCAAAACTACAAATGCTTACTTAACAGTCCTGATACTACCAGAAGCTGAACCTTAGCATGTTATCTCTAAGGAAAAATGTGGCAGTTTTAAATTAAAATGGCTAGAGGCCTGGGAACAGGTTGTTGGACCTGCTCCCTCCTCCCCCCACCTTTTCTACAGCTTCATATTCCTATACATAATTTCCAAAGTCTTTGGTAACCTAAATGCTTTGGAGCATTGCTGGGTTGAATGATAAACATCTAAATATTTCAACAAGTTTTAAGTTCACCTGATTTTAGTTTTTGTTACAGGCAATCTGTTAATTGCATTACATTATGCCTTGTACTTTGTTGAAGATATATTTTCTTGTAAGTCATACATGTCAATCTATGAAATGCTGGTTGCTTACTTTTTGGCTAAATCTGGTTATTTGTGAATGGGTAGAAAAGTTAGTGAAAGCTGAAGAAAAGTTGGTCCAGTGAGTTAGGACCTAATCACCCCTGATGTCTAAAGGGACCCCCTCTCTCCTAGTAAGCTAAAGCAACCCCGTCCAGTCTCTCTCCTGTTGCTTAAGTCCTCTATTAGAGATTAGACCTTCTTTATTTCCATCGCTCATTCACAATCCTTGACACTATCATTGAAAGCCTCAACAGGACTTCCTGTTTGGTATTTAGGAACATCTCTCTCCTTTTCTAGCCTTCTTAAAAGGCATACACTGCAAAGCACACCAAGTAGGAACTTATCCTGTAATACATGGAAATAAAGTAGAGCAGGAAGCCAAGCCTCCATCTCCCCAGGTCTTAACTATACATTATATAACACCCAAATACACACCAGAGTAACTTCATTTCCTTTTAGCTCTTAGGGCCACTCAGAAAGATCCATGGGTAAAATTTCAGGAAATATATATTCCTCTCTGAGGACAGGCTACAATATTTTATGGGCTATTCATAATTCCCTATTGGATACAGACCTCTTCTACAACTCCTACAACCCCTCATCACATGTCCTAGCCTAGCCTCCCTACTGCAAGATATCACCAAAACCAGTTATACTTATTACTCAGTATCTCCCCTACGGCCAGGTTAAATTAGACTTCCTTCTTTCCCCGATCATCAGGTGAGGTGCCAAATCCCTGGACAAGATTGGCAAATTGACTTCACTCACTCTCTTAACCCTCATAGATACATTCTCAGGCTGGGTAGAAGCATTCTCCACTAGATCTAAAAAGTCCTCCAATGTCACAAAAACTCTCATTCAGCATATCATTCCCAGATTTGGCCTACCCACCTTATTACAATCAGATAACGGACCTGTTTTTATATATCAAATAACTCAACAGGGCTCCTCCACTCTAAATATCCAGTGGAACTTATACCCCCTTACCAGTCCCAATCTTCAGGCAAGGTAGAAAAGGCAAATTCCTTAATTAAGTCTCACCTAACTAAATTAACTCTCAAAACTAAAGAACCTTAAACTACTTTCTTACCTCTAGCCCTTATTTGAATCAAGACAACCTCTATGTAACCTCCTATCTTAGTCCCTTTGAACTTATGTATGGAAGACCCTTTTTATTAGGAAACTTCCCTTCCAACAGAGACCTCTCTATGAGACTATGTTCTCATTTTAAATCTCATCTGACAATTACTGAGAGAATGTGCTGATCTTGTCCTCCCTTGATTTTTTTTTCAGGAGACATCCCCCCTACTCTTCTACAGCCATGGGACTGGGTTCTCTTAAAGGAAATCCATTCATCAAATAATTTATAGCCCTGATAGCAAGGCCTTAATAACTACTCTAACTGCAGCTAAACTATTATGGCATACCCCATGCTTCCACATTTGCAGATTAAGGAGTCCCCTAAGGATTACAGCCACCAGATTTGGCCCACCAGACTCTGCCTTACCCACATCCAGGAGGAAGAGAATGAATGAGTGAGCACCCCTAAACATGCCCCCCATGTACTGACCCTACCAATACTGACTCCCATGAAAGCCCATCTCCTCTCCCAATACAAATCCTCCTGGTCCTAGCTACTGCCTCCCTCTCCCTTCACATCAGGATTCTAGCCTTTCTATGGGACTCCCTTCTATAAGGGGACTTTGATTACTGTTGAGATGAGATTTTTTTTCTCTCTAGATCCCGAACACACCATTTTCCCTCCTTGGAAGAATCCCAGCCCTGAAGTGGATTAGTTCTCATTCTCATGCTATTTCAACCCTCCAATCCTATTCCCATAGGGGATTTTCTCACCTCCACTTATCTAGAATGAGCAATTAACCTTACCCAACCTTCCTTAGCCAGGAATTACTGGCTCTGCCTTTCTTCCCTCTTCTCTTCAGTGTATACCACCACCCCTATACCAATTAAGAGATGGAATCAGGTAAAAATCACTCTAGCTTATAAAAAGAAAAAGGGAACTATATTTCCCAAAAAGGCAAATACCCTTCTAGGTAATTATCCTATACCCCAGGCAAATCAAGCCTCCCTTCTTTTCTGTACCAGATATTCTATCTCTTACTAAGGTAGCTCCTTCCTCCATTTGAATCACAGGTCCTATCACTCTACACACTCCACTAATCACCCTAGCCCCTTTATGCTTTACAAGATCATAGGGCAATATAACAATAAGCTATCTCCCATCATCAGCTTGCAACATCACAGTCAACCTAGAACTACCAAACGGCCATTGGTCCCAACAGGATGACTACCAGGTCTCGGTGAAAGCCAGTGGTTATTTCCTACAATTGTCTGAAGTTTTACATATGTCTCCTTTTTCCCCAACTGACCCTCACCCCAAGCAATTCCCACTCTGGGCAAGTCCCCACCGCCTTGTGTCTGTGTCCATTGGTTATGCTAATATGCATGGATACAAGTCCTTTGGTTGCTCTCTAACCACCCCCCGCCCCTTGCCATTTGTCTCTGGATCTATTCTTATTCATCAAATTATGTTGATCATTATATCCCACACATGAATGAGTCATGTGATATTTATCCTTCTCCAACTGGCTTATACTTCTTATCTAACCATCCAGGCCCAAGCTTTCAACTGCTACTTTCCTTCCCTTTAACTTTTCCCTTGGATAACAGCCCATTCTAGTGTTTATGCCCACTTTCACTGCAATAGAATCTCAACCCACTCATCTGTCACCCCTTATGGGTAGCACCATGCCAACTACCCTCTTGGTTTGGAGTATGGAACTGGGAAAAGGAACATCATACCTTTTAGTCCACCTCTTGTCCCTACACCTTTCAGCTTGCCTCCATGATGAGGAATTGTTCTTCCTTTGTGGAGAAAACACATACATCTGCCTCCCAACCAAGTGGACAGGAACCTATACTCTCATCTATCTCTCACCCAATGTAGATATAGCCTCTAATAATCAGTCTTTACCTGTCCCTGTAAACCATCATATCCGACAAAAAGGACAATCCAGATAACCCCTTTTCTCATAACCCTTGGCACCACAGAAGGGATTGGAACTGGCATAGGGGGCTTAACCACTGCTCTATCATATTTTGAAGTCCTGTCTCAGGACCTATAAGAAAGCTCTGGATGTCTAGCAAGGGACAAAAGTGGGAAAACAAGGACCTCACACCTAGGGTAACCTATCCTCCTTTTTCAAATCATCTTAGACCCTTGGTATTTTCCTCCCTAAAGGTAACATCTAAACCTTAGTTGTATTTCAGCTTCAGGCCCAGAAAAAGCAGCTAAATTAGACAAGTGATACTGTGGCAGCCTCAGGACTAGCTTATACCTCCCAAATCATGCAACAGGATCACTTTTGAACTGTCACCAACCAGTTTCCCGGGGAAATCATGCTGCTGCAACCCTTTGTTCCAACCATCAGGAATCTATACAGTGTTGCAGCCAACTACAATCAAAGTCCATCCCCTGGCAATCTCAATGTCTCTGCTCAGCAGGAAGTAACTATGGAAGATATTGTCTTTGTCCCTAGTCCATAAAATAAAAAAGCTGGAATGTGAGGTTTCATCAAATAATTAAATCGATACCACTCCCATGATATCTGACCTTTAGGCCACTTCACAATGGACATTCTCTTTCATTTATACCACATTCTGCTTTCTAAGACTACATTCCACTTGTTAAGACCATTATCTCTCCCCTTGGGACATTCCCAGAATCTACACCTGCCCAGAAAATTCTCTGCCCAGAAAAAGCCCACCTAGAATCCTTTAAAACCTCTGACTCCCCATCCCTGGGTCCTAGCACAATTTGGGGGATCAGCTTATCTGATATCCAGATGACCTAATCAATTTATAATCCCTTACCACTGTGGCCTTCTGAGTTCCTCCTTCAGGGACCCTAACAGAAACTAATTGACATCTTCAGGACATTTCACCCCAAAGCTACAAAATATACATTTTCCTCAAGTGTACATGGGACCTTTTCAAAGATAGACCACATGTTAGGACATAGGCTAAGACTCCACAAATTCAAGAATATTGAAATCATATCAAGAATCTTCTCAGATCACAATGACATGAAATTAGAAATCCACTACAATAAAAACAATCATAAACAATTAAATATATGGAGTCTAAATGGCATGCTATTAAACAACAAAATGGTTACCAAAGAGATCAAAGAAGAATTAAAAAATTTCTTGGGAACAAATGACAATGAAAACACAACAATCCAAAATTTATAGGACACAGTGAAAACAATCCTTAGAGGGAAGTTTATTGCATTATAGGCTTACCTCAAAAAACAAGGAAAACTTGTAATAAGTTATCTAACCCTACAACTTAAAGAACTAGAAAGAGAGCAACAAGAAGAATCCAAAGTAAGTAGAAGGAAGAAAACAATGAAGATCAGAGGAGAAATAAATGACATAAAGACCAAAAAAACAAACAAACAACAACAACAAAACAAAACAAAAAAAAAACAGTACAAAAGATCAATAAAACCAAGAACTGGTTCTTTGAAAGGATAAACAGGATTGATGAGCCTCTTTACAGACTCACCAAGAAACAAAGAGAGGACCTGAATAAACAAAATCAGAAATGAGAAAGATGAAGTAACAACTGACCCCACAGAGATACAAGGGATTGTAAAGGAAAAAAAATACTATGAACAACTCTAGCCCAATAAGCTGAACAACTTTGAACAAATGAACATAACTTTAGAAAAATACAGTCTTCCAAAACTGAACCAGGAAGAATGAGAAAACCTAAATAGATCTATAACTACTGATGAAATTGAAGCAATAAAAACAAACAACCAAAAAATACTTCCAGCAAACAAAGCCCTAGTCTGGATGGCTTCAAAGAAGAGTTTTACCAAGCATTCAAAGAAGAAATAACACCTATCCTCCTCAAACTATTCCAAAAAATCCAAGAGGAAGAAACACTTCTGAGGTCTTTCTATAAGGCCAGCATTACCCTAATCCCAAAACCATATAAAGACACTACAAAAAAAGAGTATTATAGGCCAATATCCCTGAATAACTTAAGATGCTAAAATCCTCAACAAAATTCTAGCAAAGTGGACCCAGCAATTCATTAGACATATCATACACTATGACCAAGAGGGATTTATTTCAGGGATACCAAGGCTAATACAATATCCATAAATCAATAAATGTGATACATCACATAAACAAACTGAAAGATAAAAACCACATGATCATATCAATAAATGCAGAAAAATCATTTGACAAAATACAACACCCATTTTTGATAAAAACTTTCAACAAATTGGTAATAGAGGGATCAGACCTCAACATAATAAAAGGCTTATATGGCAAACATACAGCCAACATCATACTCCATGGGAAAAAAAACTAAAACCATTTTCTATAAGAACAGGAATAAGGGGTACCCACTTTCCCCAATCCTGTTTGACATAGTACTATAAGTGCCAGCCATAATGATCAGACAAGACGAAGAAATAAAATACACCAAAATTGAAAAGAAGGAAGTAAAACTGTCACTATTCGCAGAAGATATGATACTGTACATAGTAAATCCCAAAGATTCTATAAAATAACTACTAGACTTAATAAATGAATTCAGCAAAGTATCAGAATACAAAATTAATACCCAGAAATTGATGGCCTATTTATAGACCAATAATGAACTCTCAGAAAGGGAAACTAAACAAACAACTTCATTTACCATTTGAACAATAACAACAACAAAATTAAGACTCTTAGGAATAAACTTAACCAAGAAGGCAAAAGATCTGTACTCAAAAAACTATAGGATGTTGAAAAAAGAGTTAGAAGAAGATATAAGCAAGTGGCAGAATATACCATATTCATGGATTGGTAGAATCAGCATCATTAAAATGGTCATACTACCCAAAGCAATCTATAAGTTCAATGCAATCCTTATCAAAATACCAATAGCTTATTTCACAGACATAAAACAAATATTACAAAAATGTATATGGAATAAAAAAAGATCCCAAATAGCCACAGCAATCTTGAGAAATAAGAACAAAGTTGGAGGGATCACAGTACCAGATATCAAGTTACACTAGAAAGCCACTGTTCTTAAAACAACCTGGAACTAGCACAAGAACAGGCATATAGATCAATGGTACAGAACAGAGAACCCCAAAATCCACCAAAGCCATTATGCTGAATTAATATTTAACAAAGGAGGCAAGAGCATTTCAATGGACTCAAGATAGTGTCTTCAATAAATGTTGTTGGGAAAAGTGGACAGCTATATGCAAAAAAAAAATGAAATTAGACCACCAACTTACACAAACACAAAAATAAACTCAAAATGGATAAAAGACTTGTGTAAGACATGAAACCATACAAATCCTAGAAGAAACCATTAGCAGCAAAATCTCATCCATCTCTCATAGCAATATGTTCACAGATACATCTCCTAGGACAATGGAAAATGAAAAGAAAATTTAAAAAATGGTACTACATCAAAATAAAAAGCTTCAGCACAGCAAAAGAAAACATCTACAATAACAAGAGAGCCCACTGCAAGGGAGAACATATCTGCCAATGATACATCCAATAAGGGATTAATCTCCAAAATATATAGGGAACTCATACAACTCAACAAAAGAAAGATAAACAATCCAATTAAAAAATGGGCAAAGAACCTAAATAGACACTTCTCCAAAGTAGACGTACAAAAGGCATATGAAAAAATGCCCAAAGTCACTAATCATCCAAGAGGTGCAAATCAAAATGACAAAGCGGTACCATCTCACACCTGTCAGAATGGCTATCATCAACAAATCAATAAAGGATAAGTGTTAGCAAGGATGTGGAGAAAAGGGAACACTCATACTCTGCTGGTAGGAATGTGAACTGGTGTAGCCTCTGTAGTAAGCAGTTTGGAGTTTCCTCAAAACATTAAAATTGGAACTACCATTTGACTCAGTGATCCCACTTCTAGGAATATTCCCCAAGATTTCAGAAACATCAAAAATAATATTCACACCCCTATGTTCATAGCAGCACAATTTATAATAGCTAAGATTTGGAAACAGCCTAAGTGTCCATCAGCAGATGTATGGATTAAAAAGCTGTGGTACATCTACACAATGGAATACTATGTAGTTGTAAAAAAGAAAGAACTCTTACCATTTGCAGCAGCATGGATGGACCTAGAGAGCATTATGCTAAGGGAAATAAGCCAGTCAGAGAAAAATAAGTATCACATGATCTCACTCATATGGGGAATCTAATGAACAACATAAACTGATGAATAAGAAAAGACCCAGAGACATAGAAACATTGAACAAACTGTCAAACCCCAGAGAGAAGGCAGGTGAGGGGTGGGGGGTTGGGGAAGAGATCAACCAATGAACTCATATGTGTATATGCATAACACATGGACACAGACAATTGGGTGGTGAAGGTCTGGGGATAGAGTCGGGAGTGGGAGTCAGCAATGGTGGAGAAAAGAGACATATGTGACACTTTCAACAATAATGATTAAAATAAAGTTCCTATTAAGAAAATTCTGACAGTGTTATGGGAACTCCCATTTGAATAACTGTCTCTTGCTGCTTTTAAGATTCTCTCATTGTTTCTGGCTTTTGCCATTTAAATGACGAGATGTGTTGGTGTGGGCCTATTTGCCTTTATCTTGTTTGGAACTCTCTGTGCTTCCTGGAATCGTGTATCTATTTACTTCACCAGGTTAGGAGAGTTTTCAGTCATTAAATTTTCAAACTGGCTTTCAATCTCTTACTCTCTCTTTTCTCCTTCTGGGACCTCTATGATGCAGAGGTTGTTATGCTTCATGCTGTCCTCAGAAGTCCTTTAAACTATCCTCACCTTTTTTGTTGTTGTTAATCCTCACCTGAGGATAGTTTTTTCATTGATCTTTTTTAGAGAGAGTGGAATGAGGGAGAGAAAGAAAGAGAGAGATGTGAGACAGACACATCAATAGGTTGTCTCTTGCATGTGGCCCCCACAGGGGCTGAGGATTGAAACTATAGCCCTTCTATGCATGGGCTAACATTCTGATCACTGAGCAACACCAGCCAGTGGTCCTTACTTTTAAAAATACCTTTTTCTTTTTGCTGCTCTGACTGGGTGTTTTCTGTTTGCTGCTCTGAAAGGTGGGCAGGTCTTACATGAGCATGGTCATACAGCTCCTCCCCTTACTTTCTCTTTCCTCCTTCCCCTCAATATCCTTGCTCAGCTTTGCCTTCAAAGTAAGAGAAGGGAGCAGAGCCCAGATTTTTCAGGTAAAGGTATATTGGCTTTCTGGTGTGCGTGTGTAGTGGGGAGAGGCAGCGAAATGTGGGATTTGGTGTAGAGGGGACCTCTCTTCTGGATTTATTTCTGAAACCTCTGGCAGACTTCTCAGCATAGATTTCTCAGTGCTTCCTGTTTCCTGCCTCTGCTGATTTTAGGCTGTAATCTGTTTTAAATGCTGAGCACTAAAAATTAATATCTCTTTCAAAGATTGCTTCTCAGAGGATGTTTGTAAAAATAATTCATTTCACTATTTTTAGAATTTTTAAATAAACTAGAAGCTTTCAGGAATCGAGTTGGGTGAGCAGACAGAATTAGCTCTGAGGGCAGCTTGTGTGTGAAGAGAACTAGGAAAAGTACAACTCAGTGTGTTCCTCCCCTGAGCACCCATCACCAACATCAACTTTGTGGCCAAAGTTTATTTGTAAATATTCTGTGATTTCCCTTCCCAGTTTACAAGAAGCTGTTTTCTACTCCCTGTCTTTAAGAGATAAATACATAACTCTTCTTTCAAAAGGAGTGTCTGTCTTTCTAATAGTGTTTTAAATTTATAGTTGCTGGCTTCCTGTGAGATGAGCCTGTCAGCCTGTTTCAGTCAAAGTCCACGCTAATATGACTTCTATACACAGCTTTCTCTATTGCCAAACACTTATAGGTAACAAGGAGACAAAATATTTAAAATGTAATACGATGTTTCTATTATACCAAGCATTGATGAATAAGAAAAGAATAATCTTTTTCACAGATGTAGACTGAACAAACAAGATCAGAGAGGAAAAAAGAATCAGAGGAATTTTTTATCAATTTATTTATTGGGCAAATATTTACAAAGAACTACTCTTTGTTGACTATTGTGCTTTGTCCCCAGGTAATAAGGGGAATACAAGACACAGATGACCCTACCATTATCACAAAGCTTACACCAAAAAGGGCAACATAAAAAAAAGCAGACAAACAACATTCTATAGTGATACGTGTTCTAAGGAACTCCTGGGAATGTGATTGTAGCACATAGCAAGTGGATCCCAGCACAGCTGTATTGTTGGTGGTGATGCTGTTATAGGGACAGGTATTAGAGAAAAAAAGATATTTTAGTTTTAAAGGCATCTCTTTATAGCAGAAAAAATAATTGATGATGAGATAATAGCTTAGGAGCCTGTTACATGGCAAACAAATAATTCTGGCTTGGATAAAGATGAAGGTGGAAAGAATGAATAATTTTGCATGTTCTGGAGGTAGAATCTATGGGACTTGGTGGTGGACTGATGAGCAAGTGAGGAACTGTAACTGACCCCAAGATCCTGCTTTAGCCACAGGCTGAATGGTGATGAAATCTACTGAAATGGGGGCAGAATAATTTACTTGATCTGGAGACTGATAGATCGTCCCTCCCCCCAACTGGTGGGTGGAGTTATGACGTAACTTGCGTCTGCCATTGGGACATCCCCGAGACATTCAACCACCAATCAGCGTGTGCCCAGTGCCCTGGGGCCCACCCCTTCCCATTCTGCCCTGGGTCCCACCCCTTCCTGTTCCCTCAAAAGGCCTCTTCACCACTCCATATGTTGCTATTCTCCCAGGCTGTTTTCCCAGTCTATGACAGTCTGAGAGGCAGTCCTGCTGGGTCCTTCCTTCTCCTCCTCCCCCTCCTCTAATCCTGGTTTCTCTATCTCCTCTGTAATGAATCTCGCTCATTAGTGTGGAATAAACCTCCTCTTTAACATGTCTTGGTCTCCGACTCCCATTTCCTGCCCCTCAAACCTTACAGAGACAGGACAGGTGGGAGGCTGGGGAGGTGAAGGGTTACATTTTGTCTATGTTCTTTGTGAGATGCCTGTGAACTTTCCAAGTGCACAAATTAAATGGGATATAAAAGTTCAGAACTCTGAGGAGGGTCTAGGCTACAGAGTACATACAAACAGCATTCAGAGCAATAATTTACTGAATAGATGGTGAAGGACACCCAGAACCAATGCTGAGGAAGCATTTGAAACATGTTTGTGTAGAGAAAAAGCCACAACTAAAAATGAAACTAACAATGGGGAGTTGAGGAGAAGTGTTGGGAAATAGGTGAGGCCCAAGGGTTCCAGAGACCTCCTATGAGTGCAGAGGTGGCTCAGGGACAGGACACTAGTGTATCACATTAATATGTTTCTGAATCTCCACCTCCATGGGTGGGGCACAAACAGGGGGAATGATTGGAAGTCAGTGGTAACTCTGCGGCTTTTGTTTCCTGATTTCCCAGAGTTTGGAAACCAAGACCACAGAGATTCACAACTGTGACTTGTCTTAGTGGGTAAGACTGGAGCACGCAAAAGTGCCACAGGGAACAGCATCCTTGGAAAGAAAATATTTCATTCCAGTATTGCAGCAAAATCCATTACCAAAGTCTGTCAGAAAGGGAGCAGCACGTGGAATGGGAGAGAAATTGTCATTGTGAACATGCCTGGCATTTTTGACACAGAGGTAAGGGATGCTGACACACAAAGAGAGATTGCTGATTGCATCCTCCTGACCTCCCCTTGGGCCTCATGCTGTGCTCCTGGTAATTCCGCTGGGCTGTTATGCAAAGGAAGAACAAAAGGCTGTGGAGATGTTGTCAATGTTTGCATCCAAAACTAGGAGGTACATGATTCTCTTATTTACCCAAAAAGATGACTTGGATGGCATGGAGTTCCATGATTACTTACAGGAAGTTCCATAAGCTTTTCAAGATCTGATGGAACAGTTCAAGGATCGTCACTGTGAGTTCAACAATAAGGCAACAGGGGCTGAGCAGGAGGCTCAGAGGGCACAGCTGCTGGACCTGGTCCAGCACATAGTGATGGAGAACAATGGAAAATGCTACACTAATAAAATGTACCAAAGGGCCAAAGGTGAGATTCAGAAACAGATTCAAGTGATACAAGAACAATGTAGAACTGAGCTGGAGAGAGAGAAAAGGCCATTAAGAGAGGAGTATGAAGAGAAAATCAGAAAGCTGGAGGATAAACTGGAGCGGGAAAAGACAAAGGAAGAAATGGAGATGAAATTTAAAGAAATGGAGAATTACTATTCCTCCAGGCAGCAAAGTGCCCAAGGTGAAGTTGAGAGTCAGAAAGATATACTTGACATAATCTTGAGAGTATTAAAGTTTGCTTCCTTTGTTTTCTCAGTACTGTTCAAGGAAGATTAAGCTAATGAAAATCTGTCTGTTTCCTGCATATTTTCAAGTGTTCCTTCCCCAAGTAATTCATTCCCCAAAGTCAGAACTCTCTGTTTGTGTTTCTGAAGCTCTCAGGACTGGGGAGTGTAATAAAGTTTCTTGTTAGCAACTGGTAGATATTTGATTTATTTAACAGGGGAGAGACACATTCTCAATTTGTAAAACTCCAAAGCAGAATGTATGCATGCTCCCTGTTTTCTGAACCATTTCTTAGAGACAAAGAAGGAGAAGGCAAGAGACCAAAAGATGATGACCCTAAGTTTTCTCTATCCCCAGTAAAGGTTTCTCTTCTATATTGTTTCTAGATTGGCACATAATCTCTGCCTGTGGCTTCTCCTCCTCATTTTTGCCTTTGGGATGACAATGACCATTTTACCCATGTGGTTAACAGCAATCAATTATCTGCATTAGGTAATGGATAGCTAGAGATGCTTACAGAATTCCTTCAAATGAACTTACATTTGTTGAATTACATTCTTATGGAAAGACTGAAATTGTTCCTTATCATCTGCACTCTGAAGAACAAAGAGCTGCCTAAAAAACATATTTCTCAGAACTCAACTAAGTGAAAGGCCAGAAAGAGCAAATGACACGGGTTCAACAGCTAAGAGAACAATGTTTGGTATATTCAGATGTTTCTATAGAAAGTTTTTGAACAACCTTACTATAACTACTTTGCTAAATAATTAGTTATCTCATTTTCTTGTGAAACTGTTACCACCACACCTCCATCACCCCACACCTTGATAACTTACTACTAGGTAGGTCATCCCCACACTGCTTCTCCACCCAGTTCAATTGTTTGCTTATTGTTACTATAATAAAAGTCCACTATTCGCTCACATTCATGCAAAAGTGGAATTTCTTTTATCTTGGGAAATAACACTAATAATTTTTTTAAGAACACAGAGATGACTTTTACATTTTGGTAAAACTACAAGATCAGCCTTGAACTACTCCTAAGATCTCTCTCATTTGTCCTGAAAGTTTACACCATGTTCTTAACCCCTCTTCCCAACAAAGACCACATAATCCTTGAATTCATTCATTATGTGCTGAAATTATGTGTCATAAAGGTTTCTGAGACTTTTGTGTGCTTTCTGGGGAAAGAAAAAAAAAGAAAAATTCCTTTAGAGCAAGCATGTCAAACTCAAAGGCTAACATGGGCCAAATAAACAAGTTGTAAGTTTATGTGGGCCACAAAAAAACCCAAAAGCTTTAATTTTCATAGAAACATAGGTTTATTTAGATATAAAAATGCTGAATACAAAGGGCTGAAGTAAATGAGTAATCATTAACATAAACTAATAGAACATTTTAATAAAAATTAATTTTTTCTTGAACATTAATTTACCAGACACTGAATAACTGCACAAATAAATAAACCTATTTTTCTTGTTCTCAGAAAGTGAAATATTTTCTGTTGTGTACACCAAACAAGTCAGTCCAAGACTAATGACATGGCAATTGGCTACTAAAATATTCACTGCTAGTATTAGTGGAGAGAAATGGTGCACCTGTGTGTAAGGTGTGTAAGGGAAATGAATGCAACACAATTATAGTAAGCAGTCATTAGCAAACATTGTAGTTCATTATTAATAGTTATGTATAACAGGATATTGTAAAAATTAAGTTACTAAATTTTTATTAAAACATTTCTTACATACCATTATATTAGCTGGGCTGCAAAAATATTCACTGTGGGCCACATGCGACCCATGGGCCACGAGTTTGATATGCTTGCTTTAGAGGTTCCAAAATGCCAGAGGAATAAATGGAAGCTACACAGACACTCTACCAGGACCAAACTTGAATTACAACTAAAATAGAGAAAAACCATCCTGAATAATTAACTGAAGACTAGCTGCAGAAAACCCCACGTGGGTTTGCAGGCCGGCCACGCCCCCTCCCCCCCCCCCCCCCCGATGACCCAACAGAGTCCCTGGTATCTAGAATTTATTTATCTTCTATAATTGAAAATTTGTATCCTTGAGTGGAAGCCTGGGCCAGCCATGGTGTACAGGAAGCTTGGCTTCCTCCATTGCTGGGGAAGCCCAAGCCTCCTGTTCACTCTGTGGCTGTAGCCATTTTTGTTGGGATTTATTTATCTTCTATAATTAAAACTTTGTAGCCTTGAGTGGAGTCCTGGGCCAGCCAGGGTGTGCAGGAAGCTTGGCTTCCTCCATTGCCAGGGAAACCCAAGCCTCCTGTTCACTCAGTGGCCGCAGCCATCTTGGTTGGGTTAATTTGCATACTTGCTCCTGATTGGCTGGTGGGCATGGCTTGTGGGTATGTTGGAGGTGCAGTCAATTTGCATAATACTCTTTTATTAGATAGGATATATATATACTTTTGGAGGACTTTATAGGAGAGATTGACAACATTACAGTCATAGGGGATTTTAACACTCTGCTGAATTCACTGAATAGATATTCCAGACAAAAACTTAACAAGGAAACAGTGACTCAAAAAGACACAGTGGATCAGATGGATTTAATTGACATTTCTAAAGCATTTCACACAAAAGCTGCAAAACATACATTCTTCTCAATTGCACATGGGACATTCTCAAAGATAGGCTACTTGTTAAAACACAGAACAAGACTCTACCAGTTCAAGAAGATTGAAATAATATCAAGCATCTTCTCAGATAACAGTGGAATGAAATTAGAAATCAAGTAGAGTAAAAACACTCAAAAACATTCAAACACATGGAGGCTAAGTAACATAACATGAAATAATGAATGGGTTACCAGTGAGATCAAGAGATAAATTTTAAAAAAAAAAAACTTCCTGGAAATAAATGAAAATGAACACACACCAAACCCAAATTTCTAAGACACAGGAAAGTCAGTCCTGAGAGGAAAGTTCATAGCATTACAGGCCTACCTCAAAAAATAAGAATAATTAATAATAAACTATTTAACCCTACAACTTAAAGAATTAGAAAGAGAACAAGAAAAGCCCAGAGTAAATAGAATTATGAAAATAATAAAGATTAGAACAGAAATAAATGACACAGAGATTAAAAATAGTACAAAAGAGACTTGTATGTATGCATATGAGCATAACCAATGGACACAGACAGTAGGGGGGTAAGGGCCTGTGCTTAGGAGGTTGGGGAGAGGTCACTGGGGGAAAAAAGGAGACTCATGTAATACTTTAAACAATAAAGAATTAAAAAAATATAATAATAAAGATCCATGAATCAAAGAGCTTGTTCTTTGAAAGATAAACAAGATTGATGAACATTTAGCCAGAATCATCAAGAAACAAAGAAAGAGGACCCAACTAAATAAAATCAGAAATTAAGGCAATGAAGTAACAGTTGATACCACAGATATGTAAGAAAATATTACAGATAACCATATGCCAAAAAGCTGGACAATGTTCCTAGAATGAAATGGACAAATGCTTACATAAATACACTCTTCCAAAACTGAATCAAGGAGAATCAGAAAACCTGAATAGGCCAATAACAACTGATGAAACTGAAGAAGTATTTTAAAAACCCACAACAAACAAAAGCCTTGGTCTAGACCAGCTTCACAGAGGAGTTTTACCAACATTCAAAGAAGAACTAAAACCTATCCTCCTCAAACTATTCCAAGAAATCCAAGAGGAAGGAACACTTCTAACCCTCTTTTATGAGGTCAGCATTATCCTAACCCCAAAACCATATAAAAACACTTCAAAGAAAGAGAATTACAGGCCAAAACACCTGGTAAACATGAATGCTGAAATCCGTAACAAAATATTAGCAAATTGGATCCAGAAATATATTTAAAAAATCATACACCACGACCAAGTGGGATTAATTCCAGGGATGCAAGGCTGGTACAATATTTGCAAATCAATAAAAGTGAATCATCACATAAACAAATTGAAAGACAAAATCACATGATTGTATCGATAGATGCAGAAAAAGCTTTTGACAAAATCCAACACCCTTTTTGATAAAAACCCTCAGCAAAGTGAGAATACAGGGATCATACCTCAACATAATAAAGGCGATAGATGACAAACCTACAGCCAACATCATACTCAATGGGCAAACCTAAAAGCATTTCCCCTAAGAACAGGAACAAGATAGGGATGTCCACATTCACCACTCATACCCAACATAGTTCTGGACCTGCTAGCCACACTGACCAGATAAGAATAAAACATAAAAGACATCCAAATTGGGAAGGAGGTACTAAAACTCTCCTTATTTGCAGATAACATGATATTGTACATAAAACCCCTAAAGACTCCACCAAAGAACTACTAGATTTAATAAATTAATTTGTCAATGTAGCAGGATACAAAATTACCACCGAGAAATTGATAGCATTTTTATACACCAATATTGAATTCTCAGAAAGAGAAACTAAACAAACAATCCCATCTACCATTGCAACAAAAATAAATTTAAGATACTTGAGAATAAACTTAACCAAGGAGGTAAAAGACTTGTACTTGGAAAACCACAGGACAGTGAAAACAAGAGATAAAGGAATATATAAACAAGTGGAAGAATATACTGTGTTCATGGATTGGTAGAATTAATATCATTAAAATGTTCATACTACCCAAAGAAATCAATAGATTCTATGGAATCCCTACTAAAATACCAATGGCATATTTCACAGATCTAGAACAAATGCTCCAAAAATTCATATGGAACCAAAAGAGGTTGCGAATAGCTGCAAGCATTCTTTAAAAAGAAGATGTTGGTAGTATCACAATACTGGTTATCAAATTCTACTACAAAGCCACCGTAATGCAAACAGCTTGGTTCTGGCACAAGAATAGGCATATAGATCAATGGAACAACACAGAGAACCCAGAAATCAACCCAAGCCATTATGCTCAATTAATACTTGACAAAGGAGTCAAAAAAGTACAGTGGAGTTATGACAGTGTCTTCAATAAATGGTGTTGGAAATATTGGACTGATACATGCAAAAACAAACAAACAAACAATAAAACTGAAACTACATCACCAACTTACACCATCCACAAGAATAAACTCAAAATGGAAAAAAAGACTTAAATATAAGTCTTGAAACCATAATAATTCTAGAAGAAACCATAGGCAGCAAAATCTTAGACATCTCTCTCAGCAATATGTTTACCAATACATCTCCTAGGACAGTGGTCGGCAAACTCATTAGTCAACAGAGCCAAATATCAACAGTGCAACAATTGAAATTTCTTTGGAGAGCCAAATATTTTAAACTTAAACTTCTTCTAATGCCACTTCTTCAAAATAGACTCGGCCAGGCCGTGGTATTTTGTGGAAGAGCCACACTCAAGGGGCCAAAGAGCCACATGTGGCTCGCGAGCCGCAGTTTGCCAACCACGGTCCTAGGACAAAGAAAACGGAGAAAAAAAAGAAATGGGACTACATCAAAATGAAAAGCTTCTGCACAGCAAAAAAAAAAAAAAAAAAAAATCAACAAAATGACAATAGAGCCCACTGCATGGGAGAACATATTTGCCAATGATACATCTGATAAAGGGTTAATTTCCAAAATACAAGTATCTCATGATCTCACTCATATGTGGAATGTAATGAACAAAATAAACTGATGAACAAAATAGATCCAGAGGCATAGAACCATGGAACAGAATATTGATTCTCAGAAAGAAGGCAGAGTGTGGGGGTGGGTGGGAAGAGATTAACCAAAGAACTTGTATGCATATATGCATGACCTCTTGACACAGATAATAGTGTGGGGAAGTCCTGGGACAGGGGAAGGGGGTGAGCTGTAAGAGGTCAATGTGGAGATAAAATGGTACACATATAATACTTTCAACAGTAAATATATTTTTAAATCCATTTTGCCCACAATAGGATATATATACCACTCCCTTACTTCCCCCTAAGACAAATCAGTTTAGACAGTACATTTTAAAAAGTTAACAAAGGCTCAAGGATATGAGAAACACCATAGAAAGAAGCTCATGATTCTTTCAGAAATAGTCACTCACAGTGAGACAGGGTTGGCTTTACTCTGCAGAATATGGGGCCAACTCTGTCTATTGTTTTCATCAGTGGAGTTTCAGACAATATCTGAAGTTCCAATGATGAAACATCCTACTATATAACAAACTTCTAGAAGCACATACTTAACCAAAGAGCCACACATACCTTGCAAGAAAAATGTAAATACAGGTTAATGTGAAAAAAAGTCTTTAACTGTTGTGTAGTTCCTTTCTTGTGAATATACTCACTTATTCTTACCCTTGCATTCAGGTTAATGCTGTAGATGAGGCAAAGCAACAGGTTCCGCTCTTGAGAAGCTGTGAGGAGATGAGAAGCCCATGCACAAAACCCTGAGAGCAGTGTTGCTCATTTGTCTTCCAGAGCAGAAGGCAAATAAAAGGTCTTGATAAATACCATGCATTGTGAATAATAGGATGGAAGAATGAGGCATGTTCCCTTCTCTGCTGGGAGTTTATACATATTCATGCATTCATTAACAGTCAGTGTTTATTTGAACTTGACTGAAGATTTTATCTTAGACACTGAGAATCTAGAGAAAGTAAGATAAAGTCCCTTTTGAGACTGGCTTCCTTCACTGAGCATAAAGATTTTGAGAATCATTCATGTTGTTTATATCAATAGCTGTTCTCCTTTACTGATAGGTAGCATTCCACCTTATGGATATAACAGTTTCTTTATCACTTCTACTTTATTGACTCTTATGCCCCTAATTGATTGCTCTTATCTAATTGCATTGGCTAAACCCTCTATTATAATATTGAATCATAGAAAATGGGCATACTTGCTGTGCTGCTGGATATGCCCTCAGTGTTTTCCAGTTAAGTAACTGAGATACTGGAAAACAGGAGTATATGGTGTGTGTGTGTGTGTGTGTGTGTGTGTGTGTGTGTGTGTGTGTGTGTGTAATTATATTAAGCAAGTATCCCCCAATCACTATTTTTTGAGAGTTTTTATCATTCACAGCAATTAATTTTGACAAAGGCTTTTAAAATTCATCTGTGTGAAAGTCTTTTGATTCTCCTTAAACCTATTAATAAGTACATAATATTAGTAGATTTCCTAATATTGAATCCAGGTTTCATAATTGTTTTGAGTTTCACTTTAATTATGATGTCTCACATTCTTTATGCGGTTTTGGAATCTATTTGCTAAAGTTTTATTTAATGCTTTTGTATTGATATTCATGAAAGATATTGGTGTATAGATTAATTTTTTTTGCACTGTCACTGTTTGGCTTAGGTTATTAATGTTATATTTGCTTTGAAAAGACAATGAAGAAATGTCCCTTCATTTTCCGTGCTATGGAACAATGTGAAGGACATTGGAACTATCTGCACTTTGAAAGTTTGGAAAAATTCTCATGCAAAACAGTCTGGTCCTGTTGCTTACTTGGTAGTGTGGCTCTGTAAGAGCTTTCTCTATTTCTTCCATGATAATACTTTTATTTATACTTTCTCTCTCTACTGGAGATAATTTTGGTAATCTGTGTTTCCCTAGGAAATTATCCATTTCATCCAGGTTTTCAAGTTTATTCACAAAGAGGTTTTACATTTTTTTTCTTGGATAATCTAATTAGTAATTTGTTTATTTTGTTTTTCCAATAAACCAGGTTTATGATTTATTAACTACAGGTGAATAGTTTTTCTCTAATGCATTATTTTTTTATTTCCATACTTGTGCTTTCTTTTGGTTTACTTTATTGTACTTTTTCTAGTTTTCTAGTTTGTTTTGTGAATTGATGATTTAATTTATTTTTATTCTTTTATTTTTATTGTAAAAGTCTTTGTTGCAAAGCATTTTCTTCTGATCACTCATTTAAATGAATCCTATAGCATCTGATATTCAATATTTTTATTATTGTGATCTTTAGCCAAGTCTAAAGTCTCAGTTTGTATGCTTATTTTCGACAAGGGTTGTTTAAAAGAAGGTGTTTTAATTTTCAGATGGAAGAACCTTTCTTTTTTCTAGAATATTTTCTGGTTTTATTGCATTTTTATCAGAAAGTGTTGTTCGTAGTATTTCTATTTTATGGACCACACTTATTGTTTACTAGAGGCCTGGTGCACGAATTGGTGTATGTGTGTGTGTGGCGGGGGGTCCTGAGGGCCATGAGGAGGAGTCAGGACACAATCAGCTCTTCCAGCAGGTGGTAGGACACCCTTTCAGGCCCAGGATCCAGATCCAACTCTCTGACATTCACGCAGGTTGTCAGAAGCCACCTGGTGGCCACTTTTATATAGTTTCTTTCTTGTGGAGGGGAAGCAGCCTGGGTACCTAAGGCCAACTTCTAGGAGGCAGGTGGTACTGCCAGGATCATGCCAGTGGCACCTGTTCGGGTCCATTGGTGCCTGGCCTGTTCTCCGGAGATTGGACCTGCAGGACTACTAAGGGAGTAAGTGGCTGTCGCCAGGCTGGTGGGCCACTGGGACAGGTCAATCAGCTTAGCAGCGCTCCCACTATGGGATAGCACTGACCACCAGGGGGCAGCTTCTTCATTGAGCATCTGCACACTGGTGGTCAATGAGTGTCATAGCGACCGCCTGACCAGTTGTTCTGTCATTTGGTTGCTTAGGCTTTTATATAGATAGATAGATAGATTATGGTGATCATTTTTTGTGACTAGTTCATATGTGTCTGAAAAACAAGGATGTATTCTTTATTATTGCATAGGGTGTGTATTTTTTTATACATTATGAGATCTACTTTCTTTATTATGTGGTTTAATTCTTCTATCTCTTTATTTATGTCTTGTCTAATTGATTTGCCTTGTACTGAAAATGGTAAATTAAGGTTTTCTATTATTAGGGCATTTTAATTCGTATGTCTTTGCATTTTCTACATTTTATGTTTTATGAGCATGCTTGCTGTGTTGTTTAGTGCATATCTATTCTCTTTTTAACTTATTTTCAATTATTTTTTTATTATTTTACAGGGAGAGAGGAAGGGAGAGGGAGAGAAAGATAGAAACATCAATCTACTGCCTCCTGAACACACCCTACCAGGGAATGAGCCTGAAACTCAGGCAAGTGCCCTGAGTGGGAATTTAACAAATGACCTTTTGGTGAATGGGACAGTTCTCAACCCACTGAGAAATATATATTCTTAAGAATTATATCTCTACTATAGAATATGTGAGAGAGGATAATGAGATAGGAAAATTTTTATTCTATTTTTAATTCCTCTAGAGGCAATACTTGCTTTTGTAAGAAAAATAATTCAAACAGGATTGGAGAAATGAGTTGCATAAGACTTTAAGTAAATTACTGTTTGTGGAACAATTTGGAATTCACTGGAAATAGCGTCCATTGCAAAATTAAACATAGGCTACATTTATAGCATAAAGAGAAAAAACAAATTTTTACTTTTTAAAATATTTCCTAGCTCCCACCCATTTCTTGTAGAGAAAGATATAACTAAATGTTTAATCCTGTTTAAACCTGTCCAATGTGATCTGGAAAGGAGTTCCTTTACATAGTGTGCAATCTCTCTATTTAGGTGATGGAGACAGCCAACCCCCAACCATCGTGTTTCTCCCCCTCAGTCGGGATGAATGCCTTGTTACAATGTAGTTTGTGGAAAAAGATGGGGTTCTCAGACCTCAACCTCTATCTCACTGCTTCTTGGGTAATGTTCCTTACCTGTGAAGTCTCTGAAGTCCTCCTGACCCCCAAAAAGGAAGGCCACAAGTGGGTGTGACCCAGGTTGGATTTCTCAGACTTCACCACAACTCAGCTCTTGCTGGTCTGAAACACTCTGTGGCTGGTCTGATGGTGACTCTCCTTCAGTCCTAGAGTGTCACCTAGAGAGTCAAGCTGCAGGTAAGAGAGTCTTCACTGAAGTGGCTTAACACACAAAGGGTTCAGATTTGATATAACTATGAGTTTACAGTGGTAAGTCCAGATCTGATATAACTATGCAAAGAACTTGATTTTCTCTCCCTACCTGCTCTTTGTAAATGGCAAGATAGCTGCTTCACCTTCAGCCTCATATCAGAATTACAGATAGGAAGAAGGTAGAAACAATAAAGGAGACAGAATGACACTTGTATTACAAAAGCAAAGCCAACCAGAAATATCCACAGAACTTGTGCTTATGTCTTGTAGCCCTATGGTGAACTCAGATGCAAAGAATGAGCACATCATCTTTATAAGAAAGATTGTAGTTTTCTTAGAAAGGAAGAAGTGGGAAATGGCTAGTAAGCAGATGACTGGCAGCATGTGCCATATGCAACCTGGGGAATTTGCTCAATCCCTCAACTGAGAGCTACCTCACTCTCACCCTCACCCCTGTGGTGAATTCTTTTGACAGTCTCCTAACCAAACTTTCATATAATCCTCAATTTCTGTTCATTCTACACATGGGCCATGGGAAGGACAAGAGAATAAAACCTTGGAACTTGAGTTTAATTTCAAAAATAACAGTGGCTTATAACAAACTAAATGGCCTACGGATAAACTTTGAGAAAACTGTCAAGCATCAAATCCTGGAAAGCAATGGAGAACAACCCAAAACAGATAGAAACTGAAGGTGTGCCCATCCTTCAAAAAAAGAACCACACTAGGTGACACACATATTGAAAAAAATATTTACCCTGAGAGCACTCCCCAGACCACAGCTCAGGAAGTGACTAGAAGTTCATTATCTAGCATACTTCTTGTTTCCTGAACCTGGAGAGACAAAATCTGATTGCTCTACTTTTCTGCTTCCTTTCCACTCTAATTTAAAAAAGAACAAATTCTAACGATCACTATTTTCACAGAACAAAGACATCCCTCTCTCCCTCAGTCCATCCCTGCCCATACCACATCTTTCTTAATGATACAAAGACTGTGGAGTTTTCAGACATAGGACACCTGCCTTCCCCACTCTCAGAGCCCAGGGAGTGATGGCAGTGGAGCAGCATCTGTCCATCCTCCTGATTTTTAATAATAAAGTAGAGAAAATGCCATATATGTATATTTGTGTGTGTATTGTTGTGGTTGTTAATCCTCAACCCAAGATATTTTCCCATTGATTTTTAGAGAGTGGAAGGGAGGGAGGGGCGAGACACAGACAGAGAGAAACACTGATGTGAGAGAGACAAATCAATTGGTTGCCTCCCACACATGCTTGGCCCTGGAGCAAATCTGCAACCAAAATATGTGCAGTTGAGCCAGAATCCAACCCAAGACTCTTCCATGCACAAGAATGCTCTAACCACTGAAACACATGGGCCAGGAAAACACAATATCCTATATAATAAAAGTTCAGTTACTGAATGGTGGAATGACCAGAAACGACTGGTCGCCCAGTCACTATGATGCACACTGATCACTAGGGGGCAGACACTCAACACAGGAGCTGCTCCCTGGTGGTCAGTGCACTCCCACAGTGGGAGCGCAACTTGGATGACCTGTATGAGTGGCTGACCAGGATGAGCAGCATTCCCACAGGGGGCCAATCCCCACATGCCATGCCCCCAAACAGTGCATGAATCCCATGCACTGGGCCTCTAGTTTTATATAATTAAAAATCCTCTTAGGATTTTTAGTGAATGATACCTTTTGAGTGAATTGCCATTTAGAATCAATGAATGGGTGTCATTTGATGACTTGTCATAATGTTTTCTATTATGAAATGAGTTAAGGAAACAGTTAAAACAAAACACTTAGTAAAGAAATGTATTTTGTGATCTTAATGGAAATGCAATGATTTTAACTTATTAGCAGCTCAGAAGTTGTGAGTCTGCTCACTTAGAAACAAGATGACCTTGGTTCACCTGTCCTGAGTATTTACCAATTCTCCCAAATACAATACAGAGATGTAACACAATTCTCACTGGAATGCCAATAAGGTCCTTTCCTAAAAATTAGAGAAGTGGTTTTCATTTTCAAATAGAAGAATAAGGATAACAAAATAAATACAAATATGAGGAAATAAAAACCATTGTAATCAAAGCAATATTTTATTCAGAAGGACTAGAATAGTAGAAGACAGGCACAGAACTTAAAATCTTGCCATGGTCTTGGGGAGCATGAAAACTTAATAGTGGTAATGGTGGTGTTTTGGTCCATGGGAAGTGAAATGCTGATGTAATAAATGGTTCTGTATGAAGACTGTCTTAAGTATAAACCAAAACAAGTCTCTGTTCTGCCTTGAGACACTTTTCTGAATCTTTCAGGACAAGGTATGTTCTGGCAGTCTTAGGCTTAAGCTGTGTCGGGGACAGTTGGGTGTTACGGCCTCCAGACTGGGGACCAGGGTTTAGATAGGGCCTCTAACATTAGTAGGTCTCTGACCAGCAGGTGATCATCCAGAGAAGCCTGATTTCTGATTGTTCCCCAGCACTGTCACACCCACCTCCACTTTCCATCCATCCCTGAATAAAGTAGCTGACTCTCACAAAATGGCTTGAAGAAAGGAAAAGAAGGGTCTATGGGGAGGCATTTTACCTGTCTCTTCATATCCCATTTCCAGCTGTTGGTCAGATTCCCCAACGAGCATCTTGAACCTTAGAGGAGTTGAGCTGCATCTGAGATGCATCATTCTCTTTGTGAGTTCAGATGGCCAGGACCAGACCAACATATGCTGTCTTCTGGTTCGAGGCCACCTTTCTCCACGTGGCTCCGCTCTGCAGGAGCAGTCCTCCACGAAGACCCACATGATATAAACTCCTCCAAATCACCAGGCAGGCTGAACCCTATGATGTTCACATCACTCACCTGTCACATTTGTCGGTACAATTTCTTATATGCCTCCCACCGACACTCACAAAGACCTTACTGGGTAACCCCACTACACACTCAGACACTGACCTCAGGTATTCACTAACAAAGGAGAAGAGAAGGGGTTTTCAGGTAAAGCTGAGACAGGGTTGAAAATCACCTTTGTTTTCCACCATAATAGGACAGATATAATGACAAGGGACCCTAATGAGAACATACCTTATCTAAGTCTGCTTTAGGGACGTCCTCCTATTCTTCTCAAGCCTGCATGGTGCCTCCTTGGGCCTTCATGTCTTGTAGCCAGGTCCCTGTGCCACCTTTCTGACCAGGCCTGGCTCCTTGGATACCTTGGCCCACTTTGCTCACAAGGCACATTTGTTGTGATTCAATGGCCTCTTTCAGGGTAGAATAAAAGATCTGTTCCTCATGCCCCCTTCCTTCTTGTCCCTAGCCCAGCAGCTGTCCTTCTACACATGTTTCACAGCCATTGCAATGTCCTGACCACCACACACAGTAGGTACCTTAAAAAGTCACTATGCCTTCCCCTTTGTTGGCAGGACATAGTCCAGGAGATGTGAAATCACCTGGTTAACTCCTACAGAGATTTTCTATGATCCTTTAAGTAGTGACTGCAGTGATCTGGATGCTGTAGAGGTTTACATGGAAGAATGAGGAATAACCTACCCTCAAGATGCTTTGATTCTATCAGAGTAAAGATAAGAACTTCAAGAAACAATGCCAATGCAATGTGAGGTTACATATGAGAAAGCATGCAGGAAGTAGAGGGGAACAGAGGAGGGAGGGGTCCAAGTGCATTGAAAGATGTGATGAAGGACCTCGATGGGAGTTGAGAACTCAGGAACCCACACCCTCTTACCACACCAGACACCCACCTGGAGACTGGCATGGTCAGTGACTCATGGGATGAGAGGACAAGTGACAGGCTGGAAGCTGGACACAGGGCTGAGAGGGGCTCACAGGAAATAGCTGTCCCTCACTGGAGTCCAGCATATGCTCAGAAGGGTGCCCACTTCAGGAAACCTTTGTGAGTTTCTTCAGATGCCTTCTGGATTATGCACAGGCCCTTCCCTAGAGCCTTGCCCCTGGATCATCTGCCTTCCTTGGACTTCTCTGAGTAGAAGGTTTTGCTAGGGGTATTGGTAAGCCTTGTTGTTGTAATGATGGCCTTCATTTTCCCACAGAACCCCTTCGATTTTGTCCATGAGCTCTTTCAGCTGGGCCTCCTGCTCCTCCCCTTCTTCCCTATTTTTGAAGTCACAATGGCGCCTGGCACAAATGACATCCAGCTCAACAAGCTCCCAGTTGTCAGTCGCTCACTTACTTGTCCAGAGAGCCTCCATCCAGGTCTTTCTTCTGGGTGAACACCAGGATGGTATAGGCCAGGACTCCCACTCCAAAGACCTCCTGCAGGTGCCTGACCACCAACTGATCCTCCTTTGTGAACCTGCCCAGCTCTGTCATCAGGAGCACCACGTGTGGCCCTGGGTAGGAGAAGGCGATGGCTTCCCAGGAGCCCCTACCTGCCACTTCCTGTGGAACTCCAAGGGACATAATATTCGGGGTGTCAGTCACCTCAAGCTCCTTCCCGGCCCAGTCTCAGACCCCCTTCTGGAAGGTCTTGGACACTGGTCTAGCACTAAGCTTAGCCTGGAACACTTCCGGGCCAAGGATGATGTTTCCTGTTGTACTTTTCCCACTTCCAATTTTCGCCACCAGTATGAGCCTCAGCCTCTTTGGTGTCTGTTCCCTTTTCCTTAGATCTAGAAGCATCAAGAGAGAGCAGAGGTCTGCTCCATGACCTCAGGGAAGACTCTCTTGGGAGGAGGGACAAAAATCACATCTGCACCTGACACGAGCCCTGGGCTCACACACCTTTCATTTTTTTTTTTAATTGTGTTTAAAAAAATGCATAACATAAAAGTACTATTGTTGCCCTACCTGGTTTTCTCAGTGGTTAGAGCATCAGCCTGCAGACTGAAGAGTCATGAGTTCAATTCCAGTGAAGGGTACCTACCTCAGCTGCAGGCTTGATCCTTGGTCCTGATTGGGGTGAGTGTTGGAGTCAACTAATCAATGTGTCTCTCTCACAATGATGTTTCTTTCTCTGTCTCCCTCCCTTCCACATTATCTAAATTTCAATGGAAAAAATATTATCAGATGAGGATTAGCAACAACAACAACAAAGGTATAGTTGTCAGAAGCACCTCTCACAGACACCAGCGAGGTGTTATTGGGCAGCCCATGAATTGAAGGAAGAGGGATCACCCCAACCTCTATTCCTGTCTTCCCATATAAATGAATGTATACGAGGGACCTTAACTGCATTGTGATTAAGCCAATTTTTCAAAATAAATTAAAGCATATACCTTACTTGAGAAGTAAGGCAAGCAATCCTATACATCTGGTTTATGAAGCACAGACAGGCTCTCAGCTAATCTGAAGAATAATTTTGGTGGGGGTCTGAGGTGTCATATACCCTCCTATCTATAGATTTCAAAATTCCTCTGTTGACTATTTTGGTACAGATTATTCCTCAAGGTTCCTTTTCACTTTGTTGTGGTACCCAGAATTCATGAGAAGCACCTGGCAACTTTATCTTGTCAAAGCTTGAGCCTGCTGGCTTTCCTGCTTAAGGAGTAAAACAGCCCATTTTCTCTTTCCTCTTATCCCCTCATTAGAGAGGCTTTTAACCATTTGCTCTCAAGTGTTCTTGGCTGGGGAGATAATGGCTTACTATTTACAAGATGGCTGCAAATTGCCCACACTGTTTGGTTGTGTTTTAACTTTCCTTTCTCAGATTCCCTATTCCACTTGCCCTCGAATTTTCCTAGCTCTTTATCCTCCTGTAACACTGCTTTAGCTATTTTTAGGTGTACAATTCAGTGGCATTCAGTGCTTTTACATTGTTCTGTGATCATCACTCATGGTTCTCAAGAATTTTTTATCACCCCAAACTGAAACTGTGGCCCCATGAAACAATAATTTCTCATTTCTCCCCACCCTGAACCCTTGTTAAACACCATTATGCTCTCTGTCTCTATGGCTTTTACTATTATGGGTTCATCTGATAAGTGGATTCCTGTAAAGTTGACAATTTTGTGACTGGTTTTATCACTTTACATAGTGTGTTCAAGGTTCACCCATATTGTAGCATTGTCGAATTTCCTTCTTTTTCAAGGTTGATTAATATTCCATTATATGATGGACCACTTTTGTTTATTGTTATATATGGATATGAGTTGTTTCCACTATCCACTATTGTGAACCATGCTGCTATGAACATTAATGTACACATGTTTGTTTGAGTCCCTGCTTTGACTTCTTTGGCAGCATATACCCAGAAGTGGAAATGCTGGAACACATGGTAGAATACCACATTTTATGTTTCGGTTTTGAAACTTCTTCTCAGGGTCACCTGTTCTCACCCAAATGGAAACCAGGCCTTCATGAATATGGGACCCTGAGCTTTCCTAGGCATGCCTGGGTGATGAGGATATAAGTGTGTGGCCTCTGTGCCTATGTCTTTTCCCTGAGCTGACTGACCACATCACCTTCCTCAGCTGTTCCAACAAGGAATATGGGGAGTATGAAATCTTTCAGCCAGATCCCAGGCTCGACAGAACAGAGGCACACTGGGGTCACATTCTTAGGCTACATCCTTGAAGTTTGAGCCTAGTAGTCCCACTCATCTGAATATAGTAACCATTGGCTGATATAAGATTAGAGATGCCAACCTAACACTGAAAATTTTAATGTTAAGCTTTTAGAAATGACTGCGGTTGAAGGACAAGAAGAGAATTCATTCTCCTGGTCTTTGAGTTCACAGACCCAGAGCACATAGAGAGGTCCCAAATGGCACCTCTGGTTTCCAAGTCTGTTCCTTATTGAAGACATTCATGTGTCTCAGTGACAGAGCCCTAGCCTTCATAGAGACAGAATTAGCATCTTTGGCTGGTGGACACACCAAACAATTCTGACTGAGGACGATGGCTACCTCCAGCTTCTCACACTTGGCTTTGAAAGGTATGTGAGTAGATGGGTGGGAGTTTCAAGGAAGCGTGGAAGGTGGAATGTTCACCCCTGCCCTTCCAATCTGTAGCTGGGTGAAAACAGTACCAAATCCCATCTGAGCAAGCCTGTAGCCAGTGTACGCCAAGTACATCACTCAAATTCTGGAGAGGATTTTAAAAAGTAGTATTAGATCTTTATTAACATGAAAAAGGGTAAATCATGAGCCAGAACTTGTATTGGTAACTATCTCATGCAGCTTATTAATATTGCTTGCTCTCAATGGCTCAGGCCATTGAATTTTATATCATAAAAAATCATTTGTATTCTACATAATGAATCACAGATAATTTCTTCTGGCTATGAAAATGGATTGCAAGCACTCTTAAATTCTGTCTTCCCTGGTTAGATGATGAAGTTGACCCCATGACTGTTAAGTGCCTGACTGTTAAGTGTTAAATGCAGTAGCTTTGTGGGGAGAACCCTTTGAGAAGGACCAGCCCAGTTCTGAGGCAGCTGTGGTTGACTGATGCTTTGCAGCTCTTCTGACCTCAGTGCTCCCATATCTGAACCATCAAATACCCTAGTGAGGACTTTGGCTTGCATGCCTCCACCAAGGAGAGTGGTCTTGTCACACCCACCTTTGTGAGGACATGCCTTTTGCTCTTTCGCCTTCTTTCTCCCACTGTGCCTATTGGGGGACTTTCCCTCTTATTTGGTCAGCATAAGCAAGGCCCCAACCAAAGACTGTTTACTGGGTGAAGCTTTGGCTGTGATGCACATTGATGCCTCTCTGATGCACCCTGCACATCACACTTCCCCTTCAACATCTGTCTCAGGTTCATCAACACTTGACTCAGGTTCCAGTACAGTGGGAAGTCATTTTACTTCCAGACACATCTTGTTTAGGATGCTGGGCCAGTGCTCCTGCAGGATTGTCTGGGAGAATCAGCTCAATTCCTCTTTCTTCACCTAGAGGAAATAGTATGTCTGACTGATTTTCCAAATGAGTTTCAAAAGGCACCTGGCTTTGCCTTTCTCCTGTGAGAAGGAAGTTTTTTGCATTGCTTTTCTGGGGAGAGAACTGAGTAAAGAGATGGGAGGATGTCAGAGACACTCTCTAATATCTCTCCTTCCCCTTCCCCTTCCCCTTCTCCTCTCCCCCTCCTCCCCCTCCTTCCCCTCCTCCTCCTCCCCCTCCTCCCCCTCCTCGCCACTCCTCCTCCTCCTCCTCTTCTTCTTCTTCTTCTTCTTCTTCTTCTTCTTCTTCTTCTTCTTCTTCTCCCTCTCCCTCTCCCTCTCCTTCTCCTTCTCCTTCTCCTTCTCCTTCTCCTTCTCCTTCTCCTTCTCCTTCTCCTCCTTCTCCTTCTCCTTCTCCTTCTCCTTCTCCTTCTCCTTCTCCTTCTCCTTCTCCTTCTCCTTCTCCTTCTCCTTCTCCTTCTCCTTCTCCTTCTCCTTCTCCTTCTCCTTCTCCTTCTCCTTCTCCTTCTTCTTCTTCTTCTTCTTCTTCTTCTTCTTCTTCTTCTTCTTCTTCTTCTTCTTCTTCTTCTCCTCCACTTTGAGGTCTCCATTGTGAGTTTAAGTGATTTCATGGAGAAGGTGCAGTCAGCCTGCAGCTGAGGAACGGATGGCATTTGGATAGACAGAGGATCCTGGAGCTTCCCTGTAAAGAGGAGAAAGAAACAGACACAGAAGCAGGTCTGACACTGTGTCCCTGGAGCAGTGGGAGGATGTGTGGTCAGAGTGTTCAGGAAGGTGGGAGCAGTAAGCTGTGAAGGGGGGATGGCTGGGTGTTGGGTGGGATCCTGGTGCCAGGATGATCCCCGAGGAAGGCCTAGCAGTGAGGATAGCAGAGGGCTGAGATGTGGGTAGCTGGGTGCTGTGGTGAGGAGGCCAATTAGCCTCCACAAAGGAATTTCATGGTTCTTGGATAGTCCTGCTGGAGCCAGGATACCTCAGGGCCCCCCTCTAAGGTCATACTGCCTGAGCCTCAATGTCCCCTAAGTGTGAATGATGGGCCTGAACTAGATGTCTCTGTGGTCCCTGTAACACTACAGCACATTTTATGACAGTTTCTATTGCAAGTCCTAGTCTTTGCAAAGAGGGCCTTGTCACCCACCAGAAACTCCCATCATCCTTCAGGTGAGAGGGCAGTGCATCCTGCTGCCATATGCACTACCTCCAGACTAACATCGTCCCTGTTCCTGGAGTCCATTCTGGTATGTCTGTTCAATGTCTTCTGTGGGGTTTGGAAGGAAAGAGCACAGTCCCAGGACTGTTTTCCGGGATACAAAGGACACAAGGAGACATTCATAGTAAGGGACTGTCTCCAGATGAGGGTTCTGGGGTGTGGGGATACCTGACAAACAAGATCTCTGTGGATCCACCCCTGAACAGTACTTCACACCTTTGCTACACTTCATAACTGCCTATCATCATGGGAAGATTAACAAATTTGTTCCCAAAACAATGGAATCCCATAGGGGCCTGGCCTTGCAACCTCCAGCCCACATTGTCTGTAATGTGTAACAATTTTTCCATTTTTATTTCATTTGCATATCCACTCTTTTTTTAATATATTAAATCTTCATTGTTGAAAGTATTACATATGTCCCCCTTCCCCCCATTCAACCCTTCTAGCATGCCTCCGGCTTCCTATTGTCTATGTCCACCATCCTTCCATCCCCCACCTTCCCTCTGGGATTCCCCAGTGTTCTCTATGCTTATATGTCTCTGGATCTATTTTGTTCATCAGTTTATTTTGTTTATTAGATTCCACATATGAGTGAGATCATGTGATACTTGTCTTTCTCTGACTGACTTATTTTACTTAGCCTAATACTCACCAGGTCCCTCAAAACTATCTCAAAGGGTAATTGATCCTTCTTTTATACTGCTGCATAGTATTCCATGGTATAAATGTACCACAGCTTTTTCCCCATAAATCTACTAATGGACACTTGCGCTGTTTCCAGATATTAGCTATTGTAAATTGTGCTGCTCTGAACATAGGGGTGCATACATTTTTTCTGATTGGTGTTTCAAGTTTCTTAAGATATATTCCTAGAAGTGGGATCACTGGGTCAAATGGCAGTTCCATATTTAAATTCTTAAGGAAATGCCATACTGTTTACCATAATGGCAGCACCAGTCTGCATTCCCACCAGCAGTGTACTAGTATTCCCTTTTCTCCACATCTTTGCCAGCACTTGTCATTTGTTGATGGTAGTCATTCTGACATGTGTGAGGTAATACCTCATTTTCTTTTTAATATGTACATCTCTCATGAACTTTGAGCATTTTTTCATATGTCTCTTGGCTATCTGAATGTCTGCTTTGGAGGTGTCTATTTAGGTCCTTTGCCAACTTTTTAGTTGGATTGTTTGTTTTCCTTTTGTTAAGTTGTATGTGTTACTTATATATTTTAGATATTAAACCCTTATCAGATGTATCATGGCCAAATATGTTCTCCCATACAGTGTGCTGCAATTTCATTTTATTGATGGTTTAGTATTCCTGTGCAGATGTTTATTTTGATGTAGTCCCATTTGTTTATTTTCTCCTTAGTTTCCTTTGCCCTAAGAGATGTATCTGTAAACACATTGCTATGAGAGATATCTGAGATTTTGTTGCCTATGATTTCTTCTAGGATTTTTATGGTTTCAAGACTTGCATTTAAGTCTGTTATCTATTTTTTGTTTATGCTTTTGTATGGTGTAAATTGGTGGTCTAGTTTCATCTTTGGGTATGTATCTATTCAATTTTCTCAACACCATTTATTGAAGAGACCATCTTGACTCCATTGTATATTATTGCCTTCTTTGTCAAATATTAATTGAGAGTAATGGCTTGGGTTGATTTCTGGGGTCTCTGTTCTGATCCCTTGGTCTATATGCCTATTCTTCTGCCTGTACCAGGCTGCTTTGTTTATAATTGCTTTGTGTTGTAGTTTGATATTTGTATTGTGATCCCTCCAACTTTGTGCTTTTTTCTCAAGATTACTGCAGCTATTTGGGGTCTTTTTTGGTCCCATATAAATTTTTGGAGTAATTGTTTTAAATATGTGAAACATACTGTTGGTATTTTAATAGGGATTCCATTGAATCTGTAGATTGCCTGGGTACTGTGGACATTTTAATGATGTTGATTATACCAATCCATGAACATGGTATATTCTTTCACTTGTTTATATTTCCCTCTATCTCTCTTTTCAATGTCTTGTAGTTTTTCTGAGTACAGGTCGTTTACCTCCTTGGTTAAGTTTATTCCTAAGTGTCTTATATTTTTGTTGCAATGGTATATGGGATTATTCTTTCAGTTTTTCTTAGAATGCATTATTGGAGTATAAAAATGCCATCAATTTCTGGGTGTTAATTTTGTAGCCTGCTACACTGTCAAAATAATTTATTAAATCTAGTTTTCTGGTGGAGCTATTAGGGTTTTCTATGTACAATATCATGTCATCTGTGAATAATGACAGTTCTACTTCTTCTTTTCTAATTTGGATGCCTTTTATTTCTTCTTCTTGGCTGATCCTGTGGCTACAACTTCCAGCACTATGATGAATAAGAGCAGTGAAAGTGGATATCCCTGTCCTGTTCCTGTTCTTAGGATAAATGGTTTTAATTTTTGCCCATTGAGTGTGATGTTCACTGTAGATTTGTCATATATGGCTTTCATTATGTTGAGCTTTGATCCCTCTGTTCACATTTTGCTGAGAGTTTTTATCAAAAATTGTTGTTGGATTTTGTCAAATGTTTTCTCTGAGTCTATTGGTATGATCATGTGATTTTTCCTTCCAATTTGTTTATGTGATATATCACATTTATTTATTTGTTAATATTGTACCAACCTTGTATCTCTGGAAGTAATCCCACTTGGTCTTGGTGTTGTTATCTTTTTAATATATTTTTGGATCCAATTTGCTAGTATTACATTGAGGATTTTAGCATCTATGTTCATCAGGGATATTGGCCTGTAATGCTCTTTCTTTGTAATGTATTTATCTGGTTTTGGAATTTGAATAATTGTGGCCGCATAGGAAGAACTTGGAAGTGTTCCTTCCTCTTAAATTTTTTTGGAATAATAGAACGAGCATAGGTGTTAGTTCTTTTTAAATGTTTGGCAAAACTCCCCTGTGAAGCACCAGGACCAGGAATGTGTTTTTTTTGTTGTTGTTTTTTTGCTGGGAGTTTTTGTTTGTTTGTTAGTTTTTGTTTGTTTCTTTGTTTGTTTTGTTTGTTTGTTTTTATTACTGCTTCTATTTCATCAGTCATTATTGGCCTAGTCAGCTTTTCTGATTCTTTCTGATTCCTGGGAGATTGTATTTTTCTAGCAACTTGTCCATTTCATCTAGGTTGTGGAGCTTATTTGCATATAGATATTCATAGTATTTTCTTACAACTCTTTGTAATTCTGTGCTGTCTGTTGTTACTGCACTTCTTTTGTTTATTATTTTATTTATTTGAGTACTCTTTTTTTGTTTCTTCATGATTCTGGCTAATAGTTTATCGATCTTATATATCTTTTCTAAGAACCAGCTCTTGGTTACATTGATGTTTTGTCATTTAGAGTGACTCTTTCATTTTTAATTTTTTGTTTGGAAGATCTAGCCAGTGAAGTCAACATGGTGGTAAAGTCACCTTCTATGACGGCTTTTTTGTCAATCTCTCCCTTAAAGTCCTCTGTATATTTTTTTTAATATATATTTATGTGCTCCTATATAGAGTGCATGTATGTTTACCTGGGTTATATTCTCTTGTTAGATCAATGTTTTTAGTATTATGTAGTGACCTTTGTTGTCTCTTGTGATTGCCTTCATTTTGAAGTCTACTTTGTCAGATATGTGTATTGCTACCCCAGTTTTTATGTGTGTGTTTTTTTTCATTTCCATTTGCCTGCAAAAATGTTTTCTATCCCTTCACTCTCATCCTGTGTAAGTCTTTTGTTCTGTGGAAGCCCAGCCAGCTGTTTTGTGCCTCTGCCCTTCCTTCCTACCAGGCTATATGCAGTTTCCACTTTCCATCTTTGGTTATCACAGTTCTCCCCACCTAGTCTTCAGTTGATTTTTATAGTAGCTTTTCAGTACTTTAGTTGTATTTCAAGTTTTGTACTGGGAGAGTGTCAGTGTATCTTCCACTTACTCTGCAACCATTTTTTGGCATACAGAATCTTATACCTTTTGCCTAATTCCCCATGTATATTTGTCCTTCTATCCAATATAAGCAGCAGGGGGGGTAGTAGAGCAGAATTTTTGTGAATGATCTTCTGCTCTCCCATGTTACCACCAATGTTGGAAAATAAAATGATCATATACAATTCAACCCTGTGTCTGTTTAATTGATTCAAGTAGTGACAGGCAGCCTGACCCATTTGTAGTCCAGTTTCATTTTCTGGTAACACTGGTGGGACCACAAGTGGGATTCCTCTGGGGTGAGTACCGGTAATCTGGCTTGCTTCAGGGCCTGGGGGTTCATGGGGCTGAGGCTGGACTCTTTTGTTTGCAGCACTGACAGAAACTTTCCTGTTTTGAGTCCCAGCCACAGCCTCAGCAATTCTCAACATCTCACCTAATTTGAATTGAGTGTTCTATAACTCTATAATGAGAGGCATCCATTGTCTGTTGCCTTTTTTCTTCTATCTGGTATGAGCTTGATCAGCTCCTTTTACCTCTCATGGTCCTTGGCTGGTCTCTAACCCAAGCCTGATTAAATTAAGGTGGAGGCACAGCCCTGTGTGGTGCAGGGCATTCTGTCTGGTATTCTGTCTGGTTGTGCATGGTAAGCCACAAATGCTTGTCTGTCTGCTGTGTGCATATGTAAATATCTCATATTAAGCTAGTTTGCCTCATGTAAATTTGCCTGTAATCTTGCTTGAATTGTTTAAGGATGTGTGCTAGTGGCTCAATCCCAAAAGATTATCCATTAGGACAGATCTTGGAGGACTGGGATATTTACATTTATCCACCAATGACAAAAAGGAAAGTGGTGTTTTACTGTAATACTGTTTGGCCTATATATGCTCTATATTCTTGGGAAAAGTGGCCACTAAATGGGTCTTTAAATTATTATACTGTATTATAGTTAGAATTATTTTGTCAGAGATCATAGAAATGGTGAGAAGTGCTATGTATTCAAGCCTTTATGACTTTTCATAACTCTGACTCAAAAGAAATAAGGAAGGGCTAAGTGAATGGTCTATAGAAAAGATGTGGTACCTATAATACAAAAAGTTAGAGAAGAGGAGGAGCCGGAAGAGGAAGAGGCTTTCAGTCTATAGTTAGGAGACTTCCTCCAAGTGCTCCAGAATCTGGTCCCTCCTTATCCTGGACCCCTGGGCACTGAAAATGAGCTTGAGATGGTCATCTCCTCTCCCTCTAGATTAGAACAAGGTTGGGAGCTGAATTTGGAGGGCATAGATCTACTTCCCTAGCAGGGCAATTCCCTCTCTGCCATATACCAGTGAGAGCCACTGAGAATGGGCACCCAACAGGATATTATTGGGCCCATACTCTGTTCTCCAACTCAGATTTGCTAAATTGGAAAAATTCCAATCCTTCCTACCACAATTATTCTGCTAAGATCATAGATTTAATTGTTTCCATATTCACCACTCATAACTCCAACGGGGCTGATATACAGGCACTATTAAACATCCTCTTAATTGGGGATGAGAGAAGATTAGTATTTGGGAAAGTGCAAGAGGAAGTAGAGTGTATCCATAAAGAGGACTTGAATGTGGTTGGCCTTGCCCAAGTTATCTCTCTAGTGAAGCTCAAGTGAGACCCCAATGATGGGGGACTGCCTCAACCTGAACATTATAAGAGATGCATTGTTGAGGGACTCAGGAGGGGAGTTCCCAAGCAAGGGAGTCTAAACCTGGTACAGGAACTTCAGCAGAGGGCAGATGATGACCCCTCTGCCTTTCAACAACAAGTTTTTCAGGTATACAGGAAATATACCAATATCGATCCTCCAGTGGCTGAGAATATCTGCATGGTAAATTGGACTTTTATCAGCCAGAGTTTTCAAGACATCAGAAAAAAATGCAGGTGGTGGATGGGGCACTCAGAATGAATCATTCACAACAAGAGCGAAATGAAACAAACAAACAAAAAACAGCAACTATCTTTGTAGAACAGGCCAATTTTCAAAGGCAGAGAGGGCCAAAAGGAATGGAAAATAAAAGGAGAACCCCTCTGTCCCCTGATCAATGTGCATACTGCAAAGGTATGGGCTACTGGAAGAGTGAATGTCCAAAGAGGGAAGACAATTGGGGAGAGAAAAGTAAAGAACAAAGAGTTTCCATGATCATGTTAAGCAAGGACAGCTCTGATGAGGATTGGTGGGCCCAGAGGCTCAGCTGCACCAGCGGCCGATCTCTATTATCCCCCAGGAACCTCGGGTAAAATTAACAGCCAAGAGAGCAAAAAGTGGACTTTTTGATTGATACAGGGGCCACTTATTCCATCCTCAACACTCCTCTAACCAAACCTTCCTCCCAAACAGTGACAGTGGCAGGATTCTCTGGAACTCCAGAGCAGTGGCCCTTTTCAGAGCCATTAGAGTGTATGATTGGCGATGCCCAACTAACTCATAAATTTCTATACAGCCCTGAATGTCCCATTCCTCTCCTAGAATGAGACTTGTTTTCTAAGCTGCAGGCTCAGATCAGTTTATTCCTGGAGCAATAATAGCTACACCTACTGGTTCCCTGGGAGCATACCTGGCAATTTCTTGTACAATATCAAAGTAAGCCTGAACCAGCCCCATTCCCAGCTGAAATAGAGACCAGGGGATAGCCATAGATAAGGGCTCAAAGGGGACCAGGAAGTGCCAGACAGGCTTTCCTAGTCAGGACTGAACTAAAATCAGGGGCAAATAACCCCTACAAGAAGCAGTATCCCTTGAAAAAGGAGGCCTCAGAAGGAATCCAGCCACTGACTCAAAAATTCCTCAAATTTGCTCTAATTTGGCCATGCTTGTCCCCACATAATACTCCCACACTGCCAGTAAAGAAACACCAAACTAGGGAATACCGGATTGTCCAGGACCCACAGGTTATAAATGAAATCACTCAGGATATACATTGTACTGTGTCCAATTCTTACACCTTAATTAATGGGATACTTGGAGACAGTGGTACTGGATGGTACTGGATCCTGGACCTCAAAGACACTTTCTTCTGCATGCTGGTCGACCAGGCTTCACAACCACTTTCCCCCCTTTGAATGGCAGGACCAGGAGACTTTGCTTTAGAACCAGAACTGTTGGACAGTCCTCCCCAGGAGTTCAAGAACTCCCCTACCATTTTCAGGGAGACACTAAGCAAAGACCTGGAAGAGCTGCAGTTTCAGAAGGGTATCCTGCTACAATATGTGCATGATCTCCTGATCACAGGGCCCATATATGAGGACTGTTTGAAAAAAAACTATTGACACCCTCTAATCCAGCAAGCTGTGGCCATAAGGTCTCAGTCCTGAAAACTCAGATTTGCAAGCAGGCCATTGCATTACTGGGGTTTTGCCCTAGCTGGTTTGACTCAGTGGATAGAGCACCAGCCTACAGACTAAAGGGTCCCAGGTTCAATTCAGGTCAAGGGCACATGCCCGAGTTGCAGGCTTGATCCCCAGTAGCAGCACGCAGGAAGCAGCCAATCAATGTTTCTCTCTCATCATTGATGTTTCTATCTCTCTCTTCTTTTCCCTTCCTCTCTGAAATCAATAAAAATATTTTTTTTTAAATGAGAACAAAAGTCCTTTAAAAGAATCATGAGGGTTTCTCCTGGAGCCTGGCAAAAGAGTTTAATAGGAGACTATAAGGACGCTATCATTCAGATGTAGCCCCTAAAGACCAGGAGGCAGTTGAGAGCATTTGGGGGAATGGCTGGGGACTGCTGCATTTGGATCCCTAACTTTAGACTCATAGCAAGACACCTGTATGAGGCTCTAAAGTGGCCAGAGGTAAGTCCCTTGGACTGGGATAAGGAATTTTAATGAGCCTTTAAGACCATAAAGGCAATAGCACCTACTTTGCTTTTCCCAAGTCTGCTAAAACCTTTCTATCTGTATATGTATGAGGGGAAAGGAATTGGGCTTGGGGTTCTCACTCAGACTCTGGGAGCCACCCACTGCCTGTTGCCTACTTGTCTGTGTAATTAGACCATACATTTCAGGGATGGCTAGCATGCCTGAGAGCAGTAGCAGCCACCTATGAAGTTATACAAGAAGCAGATAAATTCTCTGTTGGTCAACAAATCACTATTTTGGTGCCACATCAAGTCCTGGGCCTGCTGGAACAATTAGGAAACTGCTGGATGACCACAGGACAGATGGGAAGATACCAGGTTGTACTCTTGGACAATCCCAATATCACCCTCAAAACTGTAAGAGCTCTTAATCCTGCTACACTGCTTCCTGAACCTGACAGCACTCCCCTGTCTCATGACTGTGTCAAAGTTATAGGTGAGTATATTCCAGCCAGTTGGATTTTCAGGACTACTCACTAGAAGGGGCTGATTGGACTTTATATGTAGACAGGAGCAGTTATGTGCACAATAGTCACATTGAAGGAAACTATAGAACCTAATGCATTCACTTCAGGGACTTCTGCAGAGAAGGTTGAATTAATTGTTCTTGCAGAGCATTAGAGCTATCAGAAAGTATATTAACATTTATATGGTCTCCAAATAGACCTTCCTAGTCTGACATGCCTATGGTGCCATATGGATGGAGAGGGCTATTGAATGCCAAAAAAGGTTATCAAGCACACATCTGAAATCCTGAACTTATAATAAGATATCTTAAGCCCTTCCAGGTGGCTGTAATTCATTGCTTGGACATCTAAACAAAGACACAGAGAATAGCAAAAGGAAACAGGATTGCTGACAATATGGTAAAGGAAGCAGCTAAAGATGAACATTTGTTACCATTAATGCCTTTGCCCAAAACTTTACCCAATTTCACCCTGAATACTCTGTTTCAGATCAGGAAAGGGCAGAGAAATGAGAGTTTAAAGAAACCAAAAATGGATGGAAAATGAATAAACATGGAATTGTCATCCTTCCTCAGTGACTGGTAGAACCCATTTTTTTACAACATATTCATGAGACAACTCACTGTGGAAGGGATATTCTGTCTGCCTATATCAAACCCTGGGTGACAGGCTTGGGAATATCTCAGGTGATAAGTCAAGTAATGGTTAAATGTCCCACATGTCAGAAGAAAAATCCCAAGACACATCCTCATCAGAGGAAGAAGGGTAAGCAGTACTAGGGTCAAACCCACTTTGAATATTGGCAGATCAATTTCACCCAAATGCCAAAGTCTACGGGATGGGTAGAAGCATACTCTACCTAGACAGAGAGGGCCTCTGAACTAGTCAAGGCCCTTTTAAAGGACATAATCATTCCACTTGGACTCCCTTACAGAGTGATAATAGACTGGATTTTGTTTCTGAGGTCATTAAAAATGTCAGCAAGTTCCTCCAAATAATCTGAAAGCTATATACAGCCTGGAAACCACAGACTTCAGGGAAGGTTGAGAAAATGAACCCCACCCTAGAAAAGAATATAGCCAAACTATGTCATGAGACTCATTGGCATTGGGATCCTTTGTGGCCAATAGCCCTGTCCAGGATTAGAGTATCTCCCAAAGCAGAAATGGTCTTAGTCCCTATAAAATAAAATATAGCTGATCCTTTCAGCCTGCTATAGGAATAGGAGATGTATATGTAGGTCATGATGTTAAAATTAATAATTACATGCAGTATTTTAATCAAACACTGGCTGTAATTAACGATTTGGCATGTACCAGAGACTTTTGTCATAGGTCAGCTACATCCCTTCGAAGTAGGAGATGAACTCTACTCAAAACATGGAAAACTTGATTGCCAGATGATCACTTTCAGGATGGGAAACTACATCTTGCTATTATTTTTACTTTTCATATAAAAGGAAATAGACTGTCCTCTCTCCTCTTTGGACTGTTGACCACTTCCTACTATCCTTTCTTACTTTTTTGAAGTACAGGAAACACACTGTCTTCTCTCCCATTTAGCTGGTGGAGACCAAATCTGACCTGCACTTTGGTTCCTTAATTCATTCTCTAGGCAGACTATGAAACCCTCTTCAGGTGAGTACAGCTGAGTCTGACTCCTTTCCTGTCATCTTCTCAGAATGTGACTCTGGTTGTCAAGTGGCCCCAAGTGTGCAACTGGCTCCCTTCTGTGCAAAAAAATAATAAAATCCCCTAATTTTGGCATCTGGTCCCTACTATAGTCTCCACTCCTCATGTAACCCATCTCACCATTATTTTCACATTATTTCTGTCAAGGATGACCTCTTAACTAATATGTGAATGCAGAGAAACAGCTTGTTTACTTAAGAATTCTAGGTACTAACTTCAGAAGAAGTAGACTCTGACATTCAGACATTCGGCTCCAGATAATTGTTGACCACAGCTGCCTCACTCACACTTATCTCAGGGACTCTGCCTATGATCCCTCTCATAGAATCAGTGGAATATAAAGGCTTTATTGGGGAAGTAAACAGGCATTGGGGTGAGTTAATAAGCTCCAAGACTTTGTAAACTGAAACAGGTGTACACAACAGGAATCCTCTATCTCCTCCATTTGGTCTTTGTGCCATTTGGACCTTGTAAAGGTCATTCATGATATCAGTTGGCATGAGATAAGATTGTAATACCAGAGGCTTTGTAACTGGACCACCAATGGGTCTGGGCTGCCTATCACTACTTGAGCAAATCAAGCAGAGACAGGGTTGAATCTTATATGAGCATTTATTCCAATCATGCAGACAGTATGGGAGAATAGCTGATCATCCACAAAAATCTGCTCTCCAACCCTCCATAAACCAGCTGCTTATATTGGGTTGGATTCCATTGTTTGGGCAAGGTTGTTAATCTTTCCATGATAATAGGCAGCTCTTGAATGAGAATGGACCACATTTCAAGGTTGACTCCCAAGGTCCCAGGTCCAGACAGGTTAAAATGGCCTTTCTTTAACCAGAGCAAGGCTATCATAGTTAACAGAGCATGATTAATATTTTTTATTACAATAGCTAGTCCAAAATATTCTATTTTTGCTTCTAACAGCTACAGAGCCCTTGTTAGTTTGTATGTTATCTCTGTTTTGGACTTTGTTTCTATTTTAAAATGGATGGCTCAGTCTTGATTCCACCAGAGTCCATTAGGCCATATTTTCACTGAATTGTTGACTTATAGCTATAAGCCAATGACTAACTGGAGTTGTTTTGCCAAAAGTCAGGTAAATGGGATAAGATCTCTTATATACGAGCTTTCCTGTTGTTATCTAATAAGGATTCTACTCAGAAAGATCTAAATTGATGGTTCAACAATGGGGGAGGGGATCTAGCTCACCTCCCAGACAGTAAAATTCAGAAAAAGAAAAAAACACTGAACTTTACTCTCCAGTCTGAGAGCCTTGGAGACAGAAACAGAGAGCTCTGACTTTGGGAAATGAGTTATATGGGGAAGGGGCGCCTGAAAATACACAAGAAATATAGGCAGATTTTTATTAGAACAGAAATGAGAAAACAAGAAAGCAATCTCCAGTACTCTCAAGATTAAGTCAAGTATCTCATTCTGACTCTTAACTTCACCTCTGGCATTTCACTGCCTCAAAACACAGCTATAATCCCTTTCTTCAAATTCCTTGTCCATTTCTGCCTTTTTCTTGCCCACACAAGTTTATCCTACAGCTTTCTGATTTTCTCATTATATGTCTCTCTTTATTTATTTATTTTATTCTTCAGTCCAGAATATTTTTTCCGTTGATCTTAAAACAAGGATTTAGGTGGTAAGCACACAATGAAATATACAGATAACCTATCATAGATTTCTACACCTGAAACATATAATAATATTAACCAATGTCAACCCAATATCCTAGATAATAAAAGGCTATGTGGTTATGACACCCTTATGCCGTAATGACTGATCACCAGGAGGCTGTGCTGGACCTCTAGTATTTAATATAAAAAAAAAAAAAGTGTCCTGAATAATCAACGGAAAACTCACAGGAGAGAACCCTGACACCCAAGGACTGAAAGTAGAGACCTCATAGAGACTGGTAGAAGGGCAGAGGTGCAAAAGGGCTGGCCAGGCAGCCACAGATAGCAACTGAAGTCTCAGAGAGATATCTCAGCTGTGGGGTGTTGCCACTGAGAAAGCTATGATCTCATCACCAAGCTGGGCCACAATTTAAAAAATAGGAGGACAGCTTAAGGGAGCTGTGGAACAAGGTGAAATGAGCACCAAAACTGAGGAGGGTACTCACATAACATCTAGCTGTGAAAAGCAGCTGGGCCCTGTCTGCCAGGGAGAGATGGCTGGAAATCAGGCACTCTTTTAAAGGGCCAACACACAAATTTCCCTGTGGAGCTACCCATCTTGTGCTCTGGAAGAGGGAGAGTGAAGTGGACAGGAGTTATGAGGGCAGAAGCCAGGACTCAGGACTTGGGTAGTAGAGGTCCAAAAGCGGACATCCTAAGTCTCCTAGACTGAGTCATTCCCTCATGCAGTGGAGGACATCTTTCCCACATAGACATCTGCCTTGCCTGTGGGGGAAGACAGCTGACACACCCTATTGGAAAACACCTTGCCCTGAGGCCACTTAAAGAGATTAAAAATAAAAATTAGCCTCTATACAGTAGCAACTGCTCCACCCTGTTGAAAAAAAATTCTCATTACACCTTAGATTGATTGCCTTGGGGTGAGATTTAAGTGGAATCCTATCAGTCTGTATGCAGAGGCAGTCTCTGGAGGCTTTGAGCCTTTCCCTGATCTAATTAGACAGAAACAGCCTTTAACACAGTCCTGCACTAGAGATTAAGAGGTATAGAGGATCTACCTAATACATAGTCACAAACCCAAACAGAAAGCCACGCTGAGAAGTCAAAAAAACAACAACTCCCAAATGAAATAATCAGAGAATTCTTTAGAAGAAGAGATAAATGAAGCAGAGATAAGAAATTTATCTGAAACATAATTCAGAGTAATGATAGTAAAGATGCTCAACAGCATGAAAAAAGATATAGTCAACATGAAAAAAGAACAGTCTGAGATAAAGAATGACTAAACACAAATAAAGAACACACTGGAAGGAATACACAGCAAATCAGGGGAAGCTGAAGATCCAATCAATGAATTAGAATGCAGAGTGGAAAATATCACTCAATTCGAAAACCAGAAAGAAATAAAAAACAATTTAAAAAACAGGAGGACAGCTTAAGGGAGCTGTGGGACAACATGAAATGTAGAATAGCAGGTGTCCTAGAAAAGGCAGAAAGGCAGAAAGGTGTAAAGAAGGTGTTTGAAGAAATAATGGCAGAAAACTTCCCTAACCAGGTAAAGGAAAAAGTCACACAAATTTAGGAGGCACAGAGAAGCCCAAACAAGAAGAACCCAAACAGGCCCATGCCCAACACATCATAATTAAATTTCCAAAAATTAAAAACAAAGAGAGAATCTTAAAGGCAGCAAAAGAAAAGAAAACTTTTGCCTACAAAGGAATTCTGATAAGGCTGACACCTATTTTCTCATCAGAAACTCTACAGGCCAGAAAAGAATGGCTTGAAGTACTCAAGGAAATAGAAAGCAAGGATCTGAGTCTGAGATTACTATATCTGGCAAGGCTATCATTCAAAGTAGATGGTCAAATAATGAGCTTCCCAGACCAAAAAAAAAAAAAAAAAAGCTAAAGGAATACATCAACACCAAGTCAACATTACAAGAAATCTTAAAGGGATTGCTGGATGAGAAGAAGAAACATAGAGAGAAACATAGTCATATAGAAATATAATGGCAATAAATAAGTACCTATTAATAATAACCCTAAACTTAAATGGACTAAATGCTCCCATCAAAAGGTGGAGGGTAGCAGAATGGATACAAAAACATAACCCACTTATATGCTGTCTACAAAAAAAACCTACCTCAAAACAAATGACACATGCAGGAAGAGAGTGAAGGGATGGAAAAAAAATTTCCATGCAAATGGAAAAGAAAAAAATAAGCTGGTGTAGCAATATTCATATCCAACAAAATAGACTTTAAAATGAAGGCCATCAAAAGAGATAAAAAGGGTCACTACATGATACTAAAGGGATTGATCCAAAAAGAGGATATAACCCTAGTTAACATATATGCACCCAATATAGGAGCACCTAAATAAATAAACTTCTAGAGGACTTTAATGGAGAGATCAACAACAATACAGTCATGGTGGGGAACTTTAAAACCCCTCTGACTTCACTAGATAAATCTTCCAGACAAAAACTCAACAGAGAAACAGACACTCTAAAGGATACACTGGATAAGATTAATTTAATTGACATTTATAGAACATTTCACCTCAGTGAAACAGAATATACATTCTTCTCAAGTGCACACGGATCATTCACAAAGGTAGACCACATGTTAGGACAGAAAACAAGTCTCCACAAGTTCAAGAAGGTTGAAATCATATCAAGAATATTGAAATCATATCAAGCATCTTCTCAGAGCACAGTGGAATATAATTAGAAAACAACTACAGTAAAAACACCCGAAAACATTCTAAACACATGGAGGTTAAATAGCATTAAACAACAAATGGGTTACCAATGAGATCAAGAAATAAATTTTAAAAAATTCCTGGAAACCAATGAAAATGAACATACAACAGTCCAAAATCTCTGGGACACAGAGAAAGCAGTTTTGAGAGGAAAGTTAATAGCACTACAGGCATACCTAAAACAAACAAACAATAAAAAAAACACACAAGAAAAATCAACAATAAACTATTTAACCTTACAACTCAAAGGACTAGAAAGAGAACAACAAGAACAGTCCAGAGTACATAGAAGGAAGGAAACAATAAAGATTAGAGCAGATATAAATAACCTAGAGACAAAAAAAGCGGAAGGCGTGGCCTGAGGTCCCCTGTCAAGCCCTGCAGGGCGGGGGGTGTGGCTGAGGGCCCCCAGCCTGGTGCCTGTGTGGGGGGCACAGCCTGAATTCCCCCATCAAGCCCTGCCAGGTGAGGGGCGTGGCCTGAGATCCCCTGTCAAGCCCCACAGGGGCAGAGAAGGGGATAGCCTCAGGTCCCTGCTGATTGCTTGTTAAGGCTCCTTATGGGAACTTGGCCTCAGCTGTGGGTGCAGCCATCTTTGTGATGGAGTGATGGTCAATTAGCATATTCCCTCTTTATTAGATAGGATAATCACTTGGAATTATAAGGATTAATCCAAAGTTAGGAAATCTAAAAATTTTAAAATACTACAATAAACATAAAAGTAAAACTTGAACATCAAGAACAAAACTATGGCTATTAATAGAACAACAACTAAACAATGCCAATGCAATACAGCAACAAGAGAGAAACTAAACTACAGACATGTTAACATTTTCAGGACTATTTCTACAAAATGAAAGCTTCTTTTGCTGCTGGTGTATTATCTACTCAGAGTTCCCAGACTTGGCTAAGCAGACTTTACAGAAGATTGGCAGCAAAACAATGCTAGCATAGCCAGAAACATGGTTGAGGGAGTAGCTTCCACTTCTTGTTTTTCTGCCATCTGCTGGGCCTCAGTTGTTAACTTCTTCAGTTGACCCCATGTTGGCACCTTGACCCCTTGCATGGCCTTCATTTTCTTCTTCCATGTTGCTATCATCGGGGCCACTCTCAGTCTTTTGAATGGAGGGACAAGGAGCTTCTCTGTGTCCATTGTTGTGATGCATGTAACGCTCTGGCACCCAAATTGGCTGCGCTGCTCCTTCAGGAAAGATACAAACACAACCTCTTCCCCACATCATTACTGGATCTGGTCCAAACAGTTGTACAGTTTGTGCATCCTTCCACTGGGCTAACCCAGCAGAGGCTATTGCACAGAAGGCCCAATGTACAACCCTCTGCATCATAATTCAAAAAACTTAACACATAACATCCTTCTCCCCCTTTTTGCTTTTGTAGAGAATAGATCTTTGTGTCACCTCAGGGCCCTTGAGATGTCACAAAGCTGTCTCTCAGTTAAATTCCTGAAATATTATATTTTAAAAAGCTGTCAAATATATCCAATTTAAAGTTGTTGTTTTTTTCTCCACCCACTTTGCCTCAGGTGGGGAAAATAATGGTTTGTTAATTACAGGTAAGCTTGGCTGGCTTTGTTTAAACTTCACTGGGTTGCAACCTTTATAAATTTTACACTTTAACTGAGCCTGCAAAGCCCCATGAGGTCCAGTGCCCATGAGCATATAAATTATTAAAAATTTCATTTCTTCCTTGTTGTTGTTCCTCTACTATCTTCTACTTCCAGTTTTCTACTTAATCTGTAACTCATTTTCTATCTTCTACTTTTATCTTATGTTCTATCTTCTAATTTTCTACTTAATCTTGTTATCTTCTCATTTTCTATCTTCTAGTTTCTAATCTTTCTCCAAAATTTTATGCTATGACTTCTAAATTAACAATTGCCAATCTTGAGCTAATAATGCCATTAAGAGTAATTCAACTTCCAATAATGCCATTAAGAGTAATTCAACTTCCAATGATGCAGTCTTTCCTGTATTTGAAGGCCTCTTAAATCACCTTCAACTTTATCTTTTAAATGTGGCATTTAATATGTAATTTAACTATCTCTAAATTTCTTTTTTTATTTATTTATTTTTACATATGTGTGAACTTGCTTTAAATGATAATTATGTTCTACTTATGTCACCTATGGTTTCTTTGTTATAAAGGCTAAAATTTTAATGCTAAGCAATATCTCAGTTAGTACCTTCGCTATTTACATTTCAGTCCTTTTGACTTCCATTTTTAGCTTTACAGTCCTTAGCAAAATGCCCTGAAGTTAGCTTTAAGCATCACTAACAGGACTTCTATGTTTTGCTTTACAGTCCTTAGACAAAACTTAACAAATCAAGAATTTGACCATGAGTCTTTGAGTATTGTTTTAGAGATCTCTTTCCTGAGATCCTAAATTTCCCATGTTTTACACCCAGCTGCTACCACATCTCGCTCCCTACCTTACTTTCACTTTCTGCAGGTGCTTCACTGGAGTGTCCTTTCACACTTACAATTGTAGTTCCCCCTTACTCAGGCCCCACATTGGGTGCTGCATAAACAGTGTCCAGCATGGCCAAGGGTGAACCTGAGGAGAGGAAGTGAAGGATTAAAGAAGACAGACAAGAGAATACAGTTGGGACCAGGTGTGATCACCGTGTCTGGATAAGGAAACAGTGACTGAGCCTGTAAGCTGAAGCTTTATTTTATAGTCATAGCACACAAAGCAAAACAAGGGAAGTCGTCAACATCTTTACAATGTTCTTGAGAGTTTCATCTTACGAATTCTACATTGTTTTAGCAGCACTTGCTGTACCTCCCACAGCCCATTAGCTACCTAGGAAGAAAATAGGGAGGACTATAAGATCAAGTTTAATTATGCTAGGAGGGCTCTGCCCTCCAAGCTGGGACTTGTTTGTGGCCCTGCCACAGATCACTTCGAAGCTTGAACATATAGCCACTCCCTACATTCTTCCTTATCTGCAGTTTGAATATCTCTGGTGATGCCATGAGGTGCTCAGGTAAATTCTGCATGGATCAGTCACTGAGATTGTTAAAATGTTTTTGTGGTGATTTTTCAAGCTTATATCATGCACTGTAGCTACAATTTGCAATTGCAAAGCTCAGGGGAAATTTTTAGTTTTCAGTAACTTCAAGTCAAATAATGAGAGAAAAATAAAATATTAGTTCAGTGGGTTGTAGCCCAACAATTTAAGAAAACTAGAAAATTCAGGATCCAGTCAATTTATAGGTGGAAAATAAAACTTCAAGATAATTTGAACAAGAATCTGATATACACAAATATGTGTTATAGATACTTTTGAAAGACAATTTATCTCCCTAAAGTCACCCTCATTGATATTAAAATTAGCCAAATTAATACTATTTGTTGTATTAAGTCCAGTTTTCATTTGGCCTTATTACTTCCATAAACACAAGGTTAGCAATTGACCATATAGACTCTCATAAATCTGCTTTTTTGCAATATCATAAGGAAAATTAAACTTTAGTTAGCCTTTCTGGGAGAAGAAACCACGCCACATAGTTGCCATCACATTTTGACTGCAATACTCATACTTTTTGGTAAATTCCTCTAGTTTTTTAGTCCCTCAAAATGTCTTGAGGTTCTTTCTTTGCCATCTCCCAGAAAAGTAACCTTTGTTCCTTCCCTGAAAAGAATGCCATGAACCATGTAAATAGACATGGTACCAGGCTGTTTTTCAAAAGGCTTTTGTAGACTTCAAAGTCAACCCTAAATCCTTAAAGGTTTCTGATAACATCAGAGTCTAGGCATGTTTGTCCCAAAACATAACATTCTAGTCAAAGTCATGGTTAATAAAACCACTTTCCAATTGTGTCCTGTTATAAAGAAAACAGATTCTTATTGGCTTTATAAATTCTAAAGGGATAAGTAGGGAGAAAATTTTAAATGGTCTAATATTGCTTATCAAGGTATAATTCACTAAATTGTAAACAAACAAGCAAAAGAATGTGTTTCATTATATCTGGTAAACAAACCAAAAAGATTTAGAAATCAGCAATATTTTAAGAAAGTCATAAAAATAATAATTATCTTCAATTCATCTAATCCCATAATCAATTTTTATTTATCTGATTATTTGCCAGTATGTCCATGAGTCCAGTTATTCCTTAGAGTTGTATACATTTTCATCCAGTTCAAAAATATGATCTGAACATTTATTCTCAGAATCCATATTTTAAAATAAGTCAGAGTCCATGCCATTGATCTTTTTGAAGATGTAACATATATTCAAATGCATCAGAGTGGGAAAATAAGTGCCTCCAAATGACAAAATAAATAAAATGGCATGGTTATAGATCTGAATATGATGGAACTGTCAAAGGAACTTCTTTTTAGTAAAAATGATACACAGAATTGGGTGAGCTCAGACTCTCCTCACAGGTTCTTGTATCATGAAGTTTGAAGAATAAATTTGTGGACTAAAATGATTTTTTAGTAAAACTGTGAAAATTAACCCCATTCTCTATTTTCTTCAAAATGCATCTCCATGCCTTATACTTTCTATAATCCCACTGTATCATGTTTAACTACTAACTCTTAGAAGTCTTCATTTCTATTGTTACAGAAAACCGAAGAAGAACAAAGCAATACTTAGAGAGATGGAGTTACATTTATTACGCACGGGTCCAGAGGAAAAATGTCTCAGATTCTGGGCCCCAACATGCAGGAACCTTCCCTATTTATATGTTTCCACCTTCTTTGTCTCCCCAATATGGGGTGTTTCCGGCCCCTTTTACAAGTTCTTAAAGAGCCTGTATGTGCCGGGACCTTGAGACCTCAACCAGAGGCCTGGCCTGGAGACAGCACTGATAACCTTGTCTGGAGAAGGTTTAATGGTCTCTCTGAAGTGGGAGTAGTCTTAGCAAGCAAGAATTTACAGAAACCAAATAGCAGGGTTAATATTTCAAACAGCAGTATTTATATAAGATGGATGCTTCACTATTACCAAGAAAAGCAAATGACCAGCATTCCTTAGATTGATTCTTATGAACATATTTCAAACATTTAGTTTAAAAGTACACTTTTAACAAAGCAGAAGACCTTACAACTAATGGTTCTAAATCCACTTTATAGACTTTGGCAATAAAGACAAAGCAGGTAACCTAGCAATCAATGCGTTAACAGCTGAAAAAGTAGGTGAAAGAGAAATGCCTGCTTAAGGCAGCAGCTGCTTCAGACAGCAGCTGCAGCCAAATTAAATGTCTGGCGCCCCCCAGCAACATCTCCAAAACTACAAAAGGGACAGTGAGAAGGCTACAGAGTCCGCTTACTTACTACTTGGCATGGAGCGACATTGGGCGCAAATCTGAAATGCAGAATTGGGTGAGCTAGGACTCTCCTCCCAGGTTCTTGCCTCATGAAGTTTGAAGAATAAATTCGCAGACTAAAAGAATTTTTTTTAAATAAAAGTGTGGAAATTTCTTGGAAGCATATCAAACTCCTGAGTTGGGAGGGGTTCCCAAGTGGGAAGCCTCTTTGTCCAAAGATTTATAAATGCTGGCAGCTCTTTGTCTATATACCCTACCTTCTAAGTGGACCCCTTCCCCATTTTATGTACCCTGTGCTCTTCTAATTGGCTCTTTCCCCTCCTACTCCCCGACTTTTCCCTTATATGGTACTAGTTTCAAAGCCCACCCAGTGCCCCCCTCTTCTTCTTCCCCTTATCTTATAACATTTCTCTATACTCTGTGTATGTGAGATAAACATTCTGGTAGCTTGGAGCTATATTGGCCCATTACATATGTCCTCCTCTTCCATGGACCCGCTTCCCTAAAAATGCCTTCCCTCTTTCGAAACTCCTTTTAACAGCATAAGATAACAATTATGTAATTTCTATAACACCGCTTTAATATAAAACTATATGTATACAAATAGGACATAATTATTATTCTTTATTTGATGAAGTTTCATATGCACTTCAATGATAGTAGAACCAATTTGTTCAAAACCAAATCCTTTTCCCATTAGAAAAAAATGTAAATTGAATTAATCTGTTCCACACCTCCAAATTATTCCTTGTTTAAACATTTCTTATATACAGTGCAAGTCTAATGAACAGTTTAATTTATAAATAACCACATTTTTTAAAATGTATGGAACCACCCCCTACTTGCTTCAAAAGAATTTTTCATATTTCACTGCCTCTGAAATGCTGTCACCTGCTAACTGCTTTTCCTTTATCCAAATAAATAACAGTATTTCTACCTATTCAATTGCCTGTGTTTTATAAGGATTTTTAGACCCTTACCAACATTAGCACTCTTGATGACCTCTTTGTTTGTAAATTGTGCTAATCTTGATTTCAACAGCAACAAAAGCATTCTTTTCTTTGCTTGTTACCTGAGAGAAGTTTTTTGTCATGGTGACATATCAGCATTAAAGGGTTGTCAGGTCTAAAGTGAAGTTTTGGTGGACAACCCAGACATTTCTTCTGCGAACAACTTGGTTGAGAACTGAATGGTTCGAGATGGGAAAAGTCTGGGAACTGAGGTTTGGACTGTATGTCAAATAGGCCTAACTAGTTTTAAATTTCTCTTTTACAAGGAGAAAGAACAAATCCTTCTGGTATTCCAAGGGGCTCCTTGGAATAACTCAAAGCCATTACTAGGATAAGAAAAATCTCTTAAAATATAAACACTGTAAATGTGCAGAAAGGCTGTTTGTTGCATCTGTGTGGTAACTCCTGCTACTGAAATGGTTGCCTGACTTCTTTTGGCCATTTTTGTATTTAGCACCAAATAAGTGGCTCTAGTACCGACTAAGAAATCATCTATTTGTTCCTACTGTCACCTGTACTTGACACCTGAGGTGTGTCCCCAGGTGAGCTCTGAGGAGGAGCTCTAAGACTGGCTCTATCACTACTACCTGTCCGACTTGTGGGGATGACACTGCAAGGGCCACATGCAGAAAGAGTGGGAACTGCACACCCACTGGCCAGTGCCTGGAGGCAAGAAGGACAGAATCTCACAGAAGCGCCTCAGTGGCCAGCACAAGCATTGCCAGCACAAGCTGCAGCCCCAGCCACACACTTACTTTCCTCTCTCTGGACACCAAAGGACCTGATAAAAGCACTTTCTCTGACTCCAGCTATAACTGAGGTCTAACGGGGAAAGAATCCTTGTTGGTCAACAGAATTGGTTTTTACATCGCTTAAGATTACTGCTTCAGTATCTTTTCTTACTGATAATTGAGTAACATCCAAGTGGGTATGGCTTTTGGTGGTTGTTAATTAAAAGAGAGCTGCAGAAAAACATTACCAATAATTGTAGAGAAGACAGGATATTTCATTGTCCTTGACAATATTTAAGAAAGCTGCCTTGCTAATTCTAATAACAGGCATGTATGACGTCAGCCACTTGAGTTTTTTAAAGTGCCATTTTTTTCCCTTCACATTGAGAAGGTGCAGTCAGACCCCTCAGTATACACAGGTTTGGGGGTGGCATTAATTCTCCCATTGTTCCCAGGACCTCAGAGCTCCCAGGAGGAGGATTTCGGGTGTTTAAAAGACTCATTTTATTATTTTTTCTTCTTTATGAGTTTTACTGTTTGGGAGGCAAGTGAGATATCCCCCCCCCCCTCTTTGAACCATCAATGTATATCCTTTTTGAGTAAAATATTTATTATGTAACAACATGAAAGCTTATAAAAAAATCTATTCCATTTACCAGACCTTTGGCAAACAATTCCAATTAGCCATTGACTTATAGCTATAAGTTGATCAGTCAGCTAGAAAAGGCCTAATGTACTCTCTGGTGAAACTGAGACTGAGTCACCCATTTTAAAACAGAAACCAAGTTCAAACAAAGTTAAAACTCCAATAAACAAGTACTCTCAAGCCAAATACTCCAGAAGGAGGGTGTGAGACATTAATCTTAGAATCTTATCTCACACAAACCAAGTACACAAATGACTTTTAAAGGTCCAACTGTCACACAGCCCAAATGGAGAAGATAGAGGATTTCAGGTTTGCACATCTGTTTGACTTACCCAGGTTTGGAGCCCATGGGTTTCCTTAATGACCAATTTATTCCACCAATAGATTTTTTGCAGGCAGCTGAGGTCTGAGAGGTAGAGCAGGGAGAGTCCTTAAGGTAAGAAACTCTAGGCAGGTGCTGGGAAGTCCCTGGAGTGTCTGATGTGGGGTTGGCCTGCCCCATGCTGTATGTGACTGAAAAGGGCTAGACTTGTCGGAGTCCAAGACTTCCTGGCTGGCGCACTAATTCTGATACCAAACCCAGGTTGGTTGCCTGCTGCCAATAATCAATGGACAGAGGCTGGTGTCAGGAAAGTAGGCTTATTCAAGAGTCAGCTGCTTGAGAAGACAGGCAATTCTATTACAAAGACCATCCTAACAACTGGACATGAGCAGGGGGTTTTGTAAGGAGGAAGAAAATAAAACAGAACAAAGAAATCTAATTAAAGGTGTTCAGGGATCTCTGATAAGGGGACTAAGTGCAAGCCAAGGTGGTGTGTTCAGATAACCTGTCGAAGGTCAGCAAATATCCCAGAACGATAATGTCTAAAGGTCAGGGTCTGCTTGTTTTGGCCTTAGTTTCTACAGTTCTTAAGCTTAGAGGCTGTTTATCTGCAGTAACTATTACTTAACAACTCATCATTTTTAGAAATAATGTGAAAAGAATGGTGGAGTGTGTTACACAATCACATACAAAAGGAAAGAAGTTGACCACTACCTTACATCATATGCAAAATTAAGTCCAAATGGATTAGAGACTTGACGAACATAAGACCTGACCATGAAATGCTTAGATGAAAGCATAGGTGGTAAACTCCTTGACTCAGGGCTTGGTGGTAATGCTTTGAATCTAAAAACAAAAGCAAATGAATAAATGAGACAACATCAAGCTAAAATGTTTCTGCACAGCAAGGTAAACTATCAACAAAATGAAAAGGCAACCTACTAAATGGGAGAAAATATTTGCAAATCATATATTTGATAAGAAACTAATATCAAAATATACAAAGAAATCATACAACTCAATTATAAAAAAAAAAGAACACAAGCAAGTTTAATTTAAAAAGGGCAGAATAACTGAATAGACATTTTTCCAAAGAAAACATACCAATGGCCAACAGGTACATGAAAACATGTTCAACACCACTAATCACCAGGGAAATACAAATCAACACCACAGAGAACCCTGCCCGTGTGGCTCTTTGGTTGGAGCATCATCATGTACACTGGAAGCCTGTGGCTTTGATCCCAGGACAGGGCTCATACCTAGGTTTCAGGCTAGATTCTAGGTCAGGGTGTGTGCAGGAGGGAGGCAACTGATGGCTGTTTATCTGTCTCATCAACGTTTCTCTTTCTGTCTCTCTCTGTCCCTTTCTCCCTCTCTAAATTCAATAGAAATATCCTTGGGTGAGTGATACAGTGAGATATCAACTTCACATCTTTTAGAATGGCTATGATTTAAAAAACGTAGATAATGGAGACAATTCAGAGAAGCCATAGCCATCTGGAGCAGAAGCAGCCAAGATGAAAAAGGTCCTCCCGATGTGTCACCCATGTTGCCAGACATCTGGTCATTCAGGGTCCAGGCAAGTAGTTAAAGCAGAACTTACCATCTACTTCCTGCCTTTGAATTGGTGTCCTCCTTCCAACTGAAGCAAAGAGCACTAGCTTCACCTCAGGAAGAGGAAGAAGGTGGGTTTACAGGACTCAGAGTGAACTCTAGGATGCGGGTATTCAATGGTTCCAAGTGGGCCTGTTGCTGCAAAATGATGACCTTGAGTCAGCAGTGTATCCAGGTGTGTAGAAACAATGTCAACTTACTCTTTCGAGTGAGAGGAGTCCCACATTCTGTTCTTAGACCCATTTTGGAGAGTTATACACCTGATCAGCTACATCGCCTACACTGGTGCACTAGCAGAAGAAACAGATCAATTATGGAAGATGCATTATCACTGCAACTTTTAGAAAGTTCAGAAGAACATGAGTCATGGTGGGAGATGCACAAGAGGCTTCAGGACACCAGAGAGAAGCAGCTGTGAGCACTGACACTTAAGATCAGTGCCAATAGGCCCAAGGCTTGACTAACAATGACCATCATTTTCCCCTCATTTGAAAGAAGAGGAGCAGCTGTCCAGGAAAAAATCAAGGTCATGTCAGCCCCATACCCCACAACAAGCATCCATGCTCCTCTAACAGTACCAGTGGCCACAGCTTTCACCCCATCCCTGGGAAGCTGGCTTATGACTGCACAAGCACCACCAGTGGCCACTTGGCACAGGTGATCAGCAGCAACAAGAAGCCTGGGATCAGATTGCACCAATGATGACCAAGACCATTAAAGATTTCAAGAACAGATTCTCCCAATGATGAACCAAGGACTTGCCCCAGAGATGGAATTTAGAAGGAGGAATGCAAGAACAGTGAGGGTGAGGGAATGGTACTTCCACTGGAGACCAGAATTGTTGACTTTGTGGAATGTTTGGACTATGACCCTTAAAGTTTTCAAGTGTTACAACTGTGAACCCCTGCCCTATCACAGCTTAACCTAACAAACTTGCAGCCCGGATCAGACAGCTCCAAAACCTCCAAACCCCAAGCAAAAAGGAGAAAACTGTAGCTCTCACTGTAGCTCCTGCTGGGTGGACTCAGACAATAGCTGACCTGCACCCCACTGGAGATCCAGAAGCCAGTATAACTAGTGGTCAGTGTGAGAAACCAGATTTAAACTCCTCACATCCATAAGTGACACATTCAAGAGGCAGACTCAGCGAGCACCAAAGCCCCACTGAAACAAGTTCTGCACCATAAGCGTGTCTCCAGCACAGCAGTTCTTCCATTATAGACACAGCGAGTCTTCACAGCCGATTGGCCTGGAGGTCAATTCCTCCCAGCATACCAATAGCAATTAAGGCTTAACTACACCAAGACTTTGCACTCAGCCCACAAAGGGGTGTACCAAGAGCATCCACCTCAGGTGATTGGGGAGGCTGAGCTACTGCCCCCTATAGGTCACCTACCACACAAAGCCATTCAATCCACACAGGGAAGCAGCCAAAATGCGGAGACAAAGAAACATGTCACGAATGAAAGAAACGGAGGAAAGCAAACTACTGGACAACATAGAGTTCAGAACCACATTTATAAGGTTACTCAAGAATCTTCTAAAAACCACAGAGAAACTTGATGACACTTCTGAGGAGCTTAGTGAGACCTTCAAGGGCCTTAATGAGAATGCCAAAAAAATGGAAAAGGACCAGTCAGAAATGAAGCATACACTGTCTAAAATAAAGAATATATAGAAACTCAACTGTAGATCAACGTACCCCAAGAATCAAACCAAAGATCTGAAATATGAGGAAACAAAAAACACCCAACCAGAAAAACAAAAAGAAAAAAGAATCCAAAAATATGAAGATAGTGTAAGGAGCCTCTGGGACAACTTTAAGCATACCAACATCTGAATTTTTGGGGTGCCAGAAGAAGAGAGAGAGCAAGATACTGAAAACTTATTAGAAGAAATAATGACAGAAAACTTTCCCTACCTGGTGAAAAAAAAAACAAACTTACAAGTCCAGGAAGTGCACAGAACTCCATACAAGAGGAATCCATAGAGAACCACACCAAGACACATCATAATTAAAATGCCAAGGGCAAAAGACAAAGAGAGAATCTTGAAAGCAGCAAGAGAAAAACAGTTAGTTACCTAGAAGGGAGTACCCATACGATTGTCAGCTGATTTCTCAGCAGAAACTATGCAGGCCAGAAGGGAGTGGCAAGAAATATTCAAAGTGATGAACAGCAAGAACCTACAACCAAGATTACTCTACCCAGCAAAGCTATCATTCAGAGTTGAAGGTCAGATAAAGAGCTTCACAGACAAGAAAAAGCTAAAGGAGTTCATCGCCACCAAACCAGGATTACATGAAATGCTGAAGGGTATTCTTTAAGAAGAGGAAGAAGAAGAAAAAGGTAAAGATAAAAATTATGAACAACAAAATGACATCAAATACATACCTACCAACAAGTGAATCTAAAAATCAAGTAAATAAAAAATCTAAAGAACAGAATGGACTGGTGAATATAATAGAATCAGGGACATAGAAAGGGAGTGGACTGACAACTCTCAGGGGGAAGTGGGTGTGAGTGATGCGGGAAGATATTGGACAAAAGTCTTACTCCTATGGATGAAGACAGTGGCAGGGGGTAAGGGCATGGGGTAGGGTGGGGTGGGGAATTGGGTGGAGGGGAGCTATAGGGAGAAAACAAAAAGAGGAACACCTGTAATCTGAACAATAAAGATTTATTTTTAAAAAAAAAGAAAAAACACTAAATATCTTTTCTGACTGCAATATTATTCAACTAGAGAAATCACTTAACAGGAGAAAAATGGGAAAACTCACAAAAAATATGAAAATTAAACAATATACTCCTTAACAACCAATGGATACAAGAAAGAAGTCATAAAGGAAATAAAAATATTTTGAAATAAACAAAAATGAAAATACACATACAAAAAGCAGAAACAATTCTAAGAAGAGAGGTGTAATGATAGATACAACATTAAGGAAGAAGAAAGATCTCAAATAAACAACTTAACTGTACATCAAGAACTCAGAAAAAAAAAAAAGAGAGAGAGAGAGAACAAACCAACCCAAAGTCCGCAGAGGAAGGAAACGGAGATCAGAAAAACAATTGAAAAGATTTTTTAAAAATCAAAACAAAGAAACAAAACCTAGGAGCTGTATTTTGAAAAAATAATCAAAATGTACAAACATTTAACTAGACTAAACTTTCCAAATAAAGAAGGCTCAAATAAATAAAATCATAAATGAAAAAGGAGACATTACAACTGATATAACAAAAATACAAGGATCATAAGAGACTACTGTGAACAGTCATGTGCCAAGAAATATATAAACTAGAGGAAATGGGTAAAATTCCTAGAAGCATAAAACCTACCAAGACCGAGTCATAAAGAAACAAAAAATATGAACAGGCAAGTAATGAGTAAGGAGATTGAAGCAGGAATAAAAATACATCCCAACAAATAAAAGCCCACACCAAACAGTTTCACAAGTGAACTGTAGCAAACATTTGAAGGACAATTATTACTCATCCTTTGCAAACTCTCCCAAAAAGGGCAAAGGAAGGAAAACTTCCAAACTCATTTTATGAGGCCAGAATAACTCTAATATCAAAACCAGACAAGGGCACTGCAAGAGAAATAAAACTACAGGCCAATCTCCCTGATAAATATAAATGCAAAAACCCTCCACAAAAGATTAGCAAACTGAACTCAATGGCACATTAAAAGGATCATAGGCTACCATCAAGTGGGATTTCAATAAGGGTGAACTTCCTATTATTAATGTAAATCTGTACCATACTATGGTGGATCATTGTTAGTTAGGACAAGAATCTTATGGTCTGGGCAGCTCTTACTAAATGCATCTTGCTAAGTGTTTAAATGTAGCACAGTATTTTGTAGGCATAGTGGGAAGCAAGATGAGCTTGCCAGGAACCCAACCCAACCCCACAACAGTAGCCAACTACAAAGAAGAAATCAATGTTTAGATTTGCATCTCTCGGTTGATTAGTGACTTTGAGTATGTTTTCATATGTCTCTTGGCCTTCTTTATCTATTCTTTCGCAAAGTATCTATTTATGTCCATTGCCCATTTTTTGATTGGATTGTTTATCTTTCTTTTGTTAAGTTGTATGAGTTCCCTGTACATGTTGGGGATTAAACGCTTATCGTTGATAACATTGGCAAATATGTTCTCCCATGCAGTGGGCTTTCTTGTTGTTTTGTTTATGGTTTCTTTTGCTGTGCAAAAGCTTTTTATTTGTATGTAGTCCCATTTGTGTATTTTCTTTTTAGTTTCCATTGCTCTAGGAGCTGTATTGGTGAAGAAATTGCTTAGGCATAGTCTGAGATTTTGCTGTCTATGGATTCCTCTGGTATTTTTATGGTTTTTCCATCTTATGTCTAAGTACTTTATCCATTTTGAGTTTATTGTTGTGTATGGTGTAAGTTGGTATGGAGGTAAGAACAGTATGGAGTTTCCTCAAAAAACAAAAAAATGGAACTCCCATTTGACCCAGTGATCCCACCTCTAGGAATATATCTGAATAAAGAAGAAACACCAGTCAGAAAGGATATATGCACCCCTATGTTCATAGCAGCACAATTTGGCATAGCTAAGATTTTGGAAACAGCTTAAGTGCCCATCAGCAGGTGAGTGGATTAAACTGTGGTACATCTACACAGTGGAATACTACACTGCTGTAAAAAAGAAGGAATTATTACCATTTGCAACAGCATGGATGGAACTGGAGAGCATCATGCTAAGCGAAATAAGCCAGACAGAGAAAGATAAATATCACATGATCTTACTCATTTATGGAATATAATGAACAACATAAACTGATGGACAAAAACAGATCCAGAGACAGAGAAGCTTTGATCAGACCATCAAATCTCAGAGGGGAGGTAGGGGAAGGTGGAGTTAAGGGGAGAGATCAACCAAAGGATTTGTATGCTTGCATATAAGCCTAACCAATGGACACAGACACCAGGGGGGTAAGGGCATGAGTGGGGGGTGAGGTCCATGGGGCGATAAGGACACATATGTAATACTTCAATCAATAATGAAAAACAAAACAAAGCAAAAAAAGAAAGAAAGAAATGTTTAATTAACCAGATAGTGTATAAAAGCACTCCCTTTGTGGAGACAGAGCTTTGTCTGTGAATCCTCCATCCCCTTTACTTGCTGAAGAAAATAAAACTACCTTGCGACAACCACGTCTTATACTTAAATAGAGCATCCAAAGCATGAAAGCCATGAGTAACATCATGAAACTTTAGCCACAAAGGCCAAGACAGATTCGGAGATATAGGATCTAAGAGCTGCTGGTGAGTTAACAATAGCTAGTACAGATGTCAACAAAACAATGGTTTCCTCTGTGGATAACAAATATTTTTCTACTTGCAACAAATGAAGAAAATGCTATAGTTCAATGACTAAAATGATCCCATTTTTTATGAGTTTGGCCTTGTAGCCAAACTCTTCTCAAAGTAACATTTTTCTTGTTGCTTTTTGCTATGTGATCCTAAATTTAAGACAAAGATTGGTGTGAAGTGTTAAAAAACAGCAACTTATTTCCAAAACAGTGGCCTCTAGTTTTACATACTTTTCTTGGTGCCCAGAATGGAGGAGCTCAATGTAACTGTTACAGGTGGTGCCAGAATATGTGTGAATAACAGGCACAAGGTTCTGCATTATGGTGGCTTTTTCCTGCAGAAATTTTTAGACGAAGTGTTTCCAAAGGACTTGGTCACTTATCCAGCAGTTGTTAGTGAAGTGCCCAGCGAGGAAGCCATATTTAGAACTCCAGCTCTGAGCAACAAACAAATGCCTGTCTCAAGCTGCACCAGAAGCCACACAGAGTGTGAAACCACAAGGGCAAAGTATAAGGCAATCTCAAACCCAATCATCTAGAAAACAAAGGAAGATGAGGCCAAAAGCTGCAAAACAGGAAGCACACCACAAAACTGCTTTTCTCAGCCAACATCACGAGACAGTGAGATAAAGAAAATCAAGAATGAAAAGAAACAGAAAGCAATCAAACAACTGAAATAACTAGCAGCAGCCAGCAAACAGGTAGGAAAACCAGTTGGAGAAAATTCAAAAGACAGCCCTTTTCCTGCAGGTAGGAGGTTTGAATGGAGTCTTTTAAAAGTCCAAGAAAAGAAATGAATACCAGAAATAACCACACATATGTCTTCTTTTAAATGGGATGGGAGTATCCTGAATTTTTTTTGGTCCACACTTGATATTTGTCTATAATTTATCCAATATTTCCAATATGTGGAACAATTTAAAATGTTTGTTAAATTGACTAGTCCTACCTTTCAACATAGGGTGGGAGCAGGGAGAGTAAAGTGTTTTGGTTTGTTGCTTTTTAAACCAAAGCTGGAGTGTCTAAAAGAGACATGATTTTTATCCACTAAGGAACAGAGTCTCATATACACAAATAAAAGCATCTTAAAAATTAGAGGGGAAAAAGGAGGGAAGAGCAAAGAGAAGAGAGTCATCAAAATGAGAGAGAAAGTCTGTGTGCTGATTCTTGTACTCTGTAGCATTTCCAGTAAAGTTTCTAAAACTGGGAAAGAAATAGCTGGATATGAATAGTTCTGCATAAATACTAGTGTTTTTTACGAAACAGTATAAATGGTACATTTGGGGTTTTCAGAGTCACAGGCTGAAGTAGAAACAGTGCACACTGTCACAAGAATGAGGAAACAGGAGAGGCCGAGGGAAAAGGAGGGGAACTCTTAGAAACAGAGGGGAGGACTGTGAAGTCTTCCATGCTGTGTAATGATAGTTTGGAGCAATTTCACCAAGTCACCAAGGAGTGGGGGACACCCAACTGACATATGACTGACAAATTATACATTGAGGGCCTTGGACATATCGGATATTGGGATGTAATTCAATACGTAAACTATATTATAAATCCCAGATGTCTTTACTTACATATGGTACATACTTCTAATGTATGTCCCTGTATTTATAAGCTACCACATTCAATTTGCTACTATTTTGGTGAGGATTTTTATGTCTAAATTCATAAAGGATATTGGTCTGTAGTTTTTTTCCTTGTAATATCTTTGAAGGATACTGACCTCATGGAATGAATGGTGAAGTACTTCCTCCTCTCCTGGTTTTTTAAAGTGTCTGCAATGCATTGATGTTAATTCCTTAAATATTTAATTAATTCACAAGTGAAGCCATCTGGTACTGGGCTTTTCTTTGGTTGTAGGTTTTTATTTTAATTTAACCTCTTTTAGATTTTATTTAGGTTTGAGTCACCTTCAGTAGTTTGTGTCCTTCTAGGAATCTAATGTACAGCATAAAAAAAAACAAAAGAAGAAAAGAAAACTTAGTTAGCAGTTAGCTGACAGACTCCAGTTGCCAGAATCCACCTTAGGTTTACCTATGGAGAGCCAAAAATAATCCCACTAAATGAATAGAAAAGTGTGCAAACATTTCTATATAACAAAAGCAACTTGAATAGCAAACAAACTATGAAAACCATTTTTAAATTCAATGGTAATCAGTAATATGGATGTGTAAATGGATGAAGACATCACTATGTATGTCCTTAAGATGATAAAAAATTAATAGTGGAATATCACTAAGTGCAAGCGCAGATTTGGGGACTTCTCACACCTGGCTTGTGTCAATGAGAATTGGCATAGTGGTCTCCAGTCATATTGACAATATCTAGTCAGATGAAAGCCATCCATTAATTGTTGCACAGAGATATGCAGAATATGGAGATTATTTCACAGAAGTATATATTTCGGAACATCTTAAAAGTTTGTTAATAAATAATTGGATACAATTTTATACAAATAATGTCATTTATGTAAAAGCTTAAAATACAAAATCAGTATTAGACATTAGCTATAGATACATGTGTATGTAAAAGTGTAAATACACACATGAGATGATACATAAAAAGTTCAGAATATTAGTTGCCCCTAAAGGGCAGAGGGAGGGAGAAAAGCATAAATGAAATTCATGTGTAGTGTGTTAACTTTTTAATCAAATAGAATGTCTGCAGTAAAAATGCCAAAATACTTACATTTGTTCATTGCAAATTGTGGATTTTTGTTTCATCAGTTCACTTAAAAACTTGTTTCATAGCTGCATAATATTTAAAACTGAATAAGTAAATATAACCTCATTTTAGGTATGTCACATACTTGCCTTTTCTAACAACAAAGTGAGTGACACAATATTATGCCTCATTTGAATGAGACATTTATGCTAATTCATGCCAATGGTTGTGCCAATTTCTGTTTAAATCTACTGGGATACAAAATGGTGATCGCTGGGAGACAAGGACCACAGAGCCAGCCAGGAAAAACATTTGATTAAACACTGAGCAGGAAGTGAGTTTTTCTTGAATTTGTCCTCGATGTTGATTCCTTCTCTTGGCCCATGGCACTGCCTTCTCTCCACCAACTGCTCAGGGGGCTAATCACAAACTTGCTAGAACAGAGAAAAAAATTACATTGCTGTAAATGGCATTGGCTTGTTTGAAGTAATGAAAATTTCCAGTGACTGAAACTCTTTGTGTCACATGGGTATCCAGTGGCCAAAAGGAAAAGTACACTGCACCTTCCCAGGAGAAAGTTGGATGTGGGACATGACTTCTTCAAGGACTGACATGAGAGGGAAGTACTTTTTCCAGAAAGTTGGCCTACTTTGATTCCAAAACATAAAATAAAATAATATTCCCCTCCTCATTCCATAAAAAAAAAAAAAGCCTTTTTTTTCCCCCCATTTCGTACCTTATCCAGTTGGAGGGACATAAGTAATGGATTGGTTTTAAAACATTTTCTGCTTTCCTCTATGCTGAGACAGAAAGAGACCAAGCATTGTGTCCACAGTGCATTGTGTTAGCTTCACCAGGTTCGCTTAAAGTTATGCATAGACCTTTGAGGGAGCATAATGTGAGTTAGGAAATTAGCAATGGAAATGGTTCCTCAATGGAGAATTATTCTTAGGAGTCTGAACCGGAGGTGACTTCAGGCCTTACCAATTCCATGTGGACACTTACTTTTTATCCTTTTCCTGTTTTTATCCCAGAAGACAATGGAAGGACTTCCAAACAACAGATATGGAACTAAGGCTGAAGGAAAGAAAGCCTCCAAGACCTCAAGAGGCATAGTTTCCTCACCTCAAACACAGTGACAGAAACCAGTGATTTTAAACTGAAGAAGAAAGTCAGTGCTCATTTTTTCTTTAACTTCCCCACCATCTTCACCCCCACCTCCACCCGACCCCTTCAGTGCGATGCTCTCTGTGCACATGATGTGTGGGAAATGTGGAAATGAAACTTCAAGTCAGAAGTTGCAGGGTTTTGAACTGAATTGTGAATACATTTTATCTTTCCTTGTCCACTGTGAGCAGAAAATGGAAATATCTCCCAGAAAGATTTACTAATCATGCATGCTTCAAAACACCCTAGAACACTGCAGGAAAGAAAGAACTAACACAGAGTAGAAGAAATAAAATAATAGATTTTAGGACACTGCAATAAACTCGGAGTCCATTTGGGCTCATAGAATTCTAGACCTCCCCGGGTTCTCACCCTGGAAGGTTTTAGCTCTTGGCTCAGTGTCACCCTCTCTAATACCACTTTCATTAACTTCCTGTAATTCAACCAGCCAAGTAGGAGATCTTTCCATCACATATACTACTAATGGTTTTAAAGTCCATCCTCTTCAGCCACCCATCCTGAGTCATCTCTCAGGCTTTGCCTTTGACATTAACTATGACCTTTCTGTTGTCTCAATTTCAAGCAGAGAACTCCCCACCCAAAGAACAGAGACTCAGGGACCCTCAGCGGGTCTTGGTGGAAGGTCACAGCTGACATTTCCTTTTCTCCCAAGGTTTAGGTGAATATGTTGAGCACTTCTACACAAGTGTTCCTGGGAATTTGTGGGTGAAAAGAGGTGGTAATATTTTCCCATGTGTGACTTCTTATCCTCTGCCTCCTTCTAACTTCACATTTATTTAACATGAAACTGGGCTAGGCACCATCCCTGGAGACACACAGGGACCACTTTACTTTCAGAAAAACTATCTTCCCTGGTCTTGATGAAGGACGTGGTACAACCTTCTCAGTGTAGCTTACTTGTTGGCTAAGGGTCCAAAGTGGGCTTCCTATGTAGACTTCCTATGACCCGAGAACCTCCTAAAGTTGTTGAAAACCTTTGTATGTATTTAGATATGACACTTTCTTTGGAGGAAAGTCTGCAGCTTTAATGAGATACCCTAATGGTTCATGACTGAAAAATCGGAAGCAACACTAGCTTAATAAGATACACAATCTTTCTCCTTCAGGAAGTGAAGAAGATAACCAGTTTCCATCATCTTCCTCACTGAGGCTCAACCTGGTGGGAAAATCTGGTTGTAGAAAAAGTGCCATTGAGAACAATATCCTCTGTGAACCTGTGTTTGAGTCCAGGCTGGGGGCCCAGGCCATGGCAAGGATGTGACAGTTGGCCACATGCACATGGAATGGAAGGAACATCCTGGTAGTTGACATGCCCTCCATCTTTGAGGCTAAGACCAGGATCAAGAGTTGTATAAGGGCATCATTGACTGCTATTTGCTCTCAGCCCCAGGGCCCCATGTGCTTCTGCTGGTGACGCAGCTGGGTGGCTTTATTGCCCAGGACACAGTGGCAGTGAAGAGGGCAAAGGAAGTCTTTGGGGCAGGAGCCATGATGCACGTGGTGGTAATCTTCACCCACAAGGAAGACTTTGGGAGAGAGTCCTTAGATGAGTATGTAGCCAAAACGGACAACTGCAGGCTGCATATTCTGGTCCAGGAGTGTGGGAAGAGATACTGTGGCCTCAAGAACCCAGCGACTGGGGAGGAACAGAGGGAGCAGCTGGAGAAGCTAATGGCTGTGGTCGAGAACTTGGAGTGGGATAATCAGGGTAACTTCTACACAAACAACCTCTTCCGCAATGCACAGATGCCCTAGGGAGGCAGGGACGGCACCCCAGAAGAGCACAGGTGTTAGCTGGCCAAAGTTCAAGTGCACATTGAAGAACAAAAGTGAGACCTGAAGGATATTGGGAGTCACTGGGCATCCAAGCCAGTGCACAGAGTCAAAAAGTGTGTTTTGCCTAATATAAGTATGCTATTTTAGCTTTTTTTCTTTTTTCATTTTCATTTCATGCAATATATTTTCCACCCCTTTATTTTCAGGCTCTATGTATTTTTCATTCTGTGGGGAGTGTCTTGTATACAGCATATATATCAGTATTGTTTTCTCATCTATTCAGGTACCCTATGACCTTGGATTGACGCATTTCACCCATTTACATTTAAATTGATTATTAATAATATGTTCCTTTTTTTAATTGTTACTTCTTCTTAGAGAAGTTCCTTTAAAATTTCTTGTAATACTGGTTTGGTGGTGATGAACTCCTTAAGCTTTTTCTTGCCTGGGAAACCTTTTATCTCTCCTTCAATTTTAAATGATAACCTTCCTAGGTAGAGTAATCTTGCTTTTAGGTCCTTACATTTTATAACTTTGCATATTTCATACCAATCTCTTTGGGCCTTGAAAGTTTCTATTGAGAAATTAACTGGCAGTGTTATGGCAGCTCCCTTATTGATCTTTTGATCTTTTTGATTTTTGTTTGTTTGTTTGGTTGGTTGGTTGGTTTGTTTTTTTTTTTTTTTTTTTGGTTTCTGAATAATGTGATTTCTAAAGTAAAGGAACTTAATTGGAGAACCTTTACTTTCTTTTTTTTAATTTTATATTTTTTATTATTGTTTTAAGTATTACAAATAGTAGTACATATGTCTCCTTTTTTTCCCCCCATTGACCGCCCCCTGACCTCCCCTACCCCCCAGTACATGCCTTCACCTGCCCGCCCTCCCCTCTGCCCCAGTGTCTTGTATCCATTGGTTGTGCTTATATGCATGTGTACAAGTCCTTCGGTTGGTCTCCTACTGCCCCCTCGCCCAACCTCCCCTGTCTTCCCAATGTAGTTTGACAGTCTGTTAAATGCTTCTTTGTCTCTGTATCTTTTTCCCACCATTTCTTTCCTTTAAAAAATTTTGCCTTTGCAGACTAGAAATAAACATATAATAACAAAACAAAAAAATGTTTGAGTCCCAATTTCAATGTCCAACAGTTCTGAGTCCCCGTTTCAATGTCTAACAGTTCCTTATGTGTACATGTCAGCAATGATATCTGGATGGTGGGCACATGGTGGCAATGCAGGTCTGACCCTCTCTGGTTTGGTCCTAGGTAACCTGCAGCGGTGCACAGCTGCTGACTGCTCACGTGGCAAGGCGTTGTCAGCGCCTTCCATCTCTGGACTGTTTTTTCCTCCTGTCTTCGTGGTAGGACCACACCTGTCAATTCCTCTCTGTTGCAGGAATCCACCGGGTCTTGGGGTTGTTTTCTGAAAATATACAAATATATTCTCGACCACAAGTTTTAAAGGAATCTTTTCTATATAATTGATTTGGGATCCTTTTTATTTTTGCTCAAACGATTTTCCTTTGCCTTATTTAGACACCATGTGTGTTTTTAATGGCCGTCTTGTTGTTAGCATTACAAATGAAAATTAATTTGGTAAAGTAAAAATTTTCTAGGTGTAATTTACTTATAGGATATTTTTCCTTACATGATATTGCTCTACTATCTCCCCCTTTTTTTTATTAATGGAGGTTTTTGTAAATTTTATAATGCAGTCTTGATTACTTTAAATTTAATTTATCTATTTATTTACTTATTTTTTGCCCACACATATGACTGCTTTAGGTTCATTGCATGTTCAGGAATTTTACCATGAGATGAACTACCAATAGAAATTTTAGTTATTACTTTAAGAACAGCTTTTTGTCCAGTACAATTAACTTTACTTGAATATTCACTTATTTCAATTAGTCTATTTAAATTAATCTGAAAACTCGATTACTATTTTACTGTCAAATTTGATACTCTACCAACAATCTTAGTTTACCCTGTAAATATTAGTGGGAAGGATTATTTGCATTCTTGAGTGGGTCCTGAGCATTCCAGATGCTAGGCTGAATTTAGATATAGGGCAGCTGCTGTCGGCCAAGTCTCTTGTCTGTTACCTGGCTCCCTATCTGAGCTGGGCCAAGTCTCTGTCTGTCACTTGTATCTCGATGTGAGCTGGGCCAAGTCTCTTTCTGTTGCCTGGGTCCCAATCTGAGCTGGGTGTGGGAAGCGCGAAGCAGCCATGGGGGCAGGAAACCTCCTTCAGAAGGGATGAGGGTTCAAGCCCCTGCATTGTTGGGGAAGTGAGGGTCTGTGCCCCACTTCTGTTGCCCCCCCAAGTTCTCTCCTGATGGCCCCTCTGCAACTGTGCCTGTCTTAGGTTGTTCCTTCCTTAAGGAATCTTACCCGTCTCTGGTTCAGCAGCCATCCTCCGGGGCCAAGCAGGGTGGTGTGAGGTTCAGTTCTGTCTCTTTGGTAGCCTATGCCCCTGTGGCCTCCACACCCAGCACCTGCCTTGGGAACCCCTGGCCTGCTGGCAGGGTCCCGGTGCTGATCACATATCTTGGGGAACTTGGGTTTCTTCTCCAGTGAGGGCCCAGCTCACACAATTGGGTGTGAGACAGATCCATGGTACCAGCCCCCATGAGGCTTCAAGCTCAGCATGAATAGAAAGCTCAAGTAACAGCTGAGGGCAATTGGATTGTGAGAAAAGGTCCCTATTTGCACAAAAGGCAAGAGGGGCCAATATAGGATGCTCAAGTGCCTTCCCAGTGCCTTAATTCCTTCTGTAAGGGATTAAATCCTTTCATGTCCTTTTATTTTGTTTTTAATTGCTGCCAACCATTCAAAGAATTAGTTTGTAAGTTTTTTTGGGATAATTGTACAATATGCTGTTGTAAAATATCTAAAATTATAATGACATTGTAGAATAATATCATGTAAAGATATTCTTTGCCCTAGGCCCTGGCAATTCCATTTCAAACTGGCTGTCAATTTCTTTTTGTAGCTTTATATAAACTTTGTCAGGGAGGCAAAAACACAAATTACTTACTTTAGTTCAAGAGGCCAAATATATTGACTTTCAATTACAATCCTTATGACTTTTGAAGGAAACTACTCTTTGTTTCCTTCCAAAATAATTTTCAGTCTACAGCGAGTTTCATTTAAAAATTTTTGTCACATGAAACAATTTCTCTTAAGGCTATGGTGACCACTAGTATTGATTAGATTTAGTATTTTATTTTTATTTTATAATTTTTAATTAATTTTTTTAATTTTTATTTTTTACATATGTGTCCTTATTTCTCCATAACCCCCCACTCCCCACTTATGCCCCGCCCCCTTGTTGTCTGTGTCCATTGATTAGGTTCATATGCATGCATACAAGTCCCTTGGTTGATCTCTCCAACTTACCCCCACCCTCCCCTACCTTACCTGAGGTATGATGTTCTGATCGACATTTCTCAGCCTCTGGATCTGTTCTTGTTCATCAGTCTATGCCGTTCATTATATTCCACAAATGAGGGAGATCATGTGATATTTATCTTTCTCTGCCTGGCTTATTTCACTCAACATAATATTCTCGATCTCCATCCATATTGTTGCAAATGGTAGGAACTCCTTCTTTTTTACCGCAGCGTAGTATTCCATTGTATAGATATACCACAGTTTTTTAATCCATTCATCTGCTGATGGGCATTTAGGTTGTTTCCAAATCTTGGCTACGGTGAATTGTGCTGCTATGAACATAGGGGTGCATATTTCCTTTCTGATGTGTGTTTCTAGATTCTTGGGATATATTACCAGAAATGGGATCACTGGATCAAATGGGAGTTCCATTTTTATTTTTTTGAGGAAGCTCCATACTGTTCTCCACAGTGGCTGCACTAGTCTGCATTCCCACCAGCAGTGCAAAAGAGTTCCTTTTTCTCCGCATCCTCTCCAACACTTCTTTGTTGATTTGTTGATAAAAGCCATTCTGACAGGTGTGAGATGGTACCTCATTGTTATTTTGATTTGCATCTCTCTGATGATTAGTGACTGTGAGCAGGTTTTCATATGTCTCTTGACCTGCCTTCTGTCTTCTTTCGAAAAGTGTCTATTTAGATCAGTTGCCCATTTTTTGATTGGGTTGTTTATCTTCTTTTTGTTAAGTTGTATGAGTTCTCTGTATATGTTGGAGATTAAACCCTTATCATTGATATCATTGGCAAATATGTTCTCCCATGCAGTGGGCTTTCTTCTTGTTTTATTGATGGTTTTCTTTGCTGTGCAAAAGCTTTTTATTTTGGTGTAGTCCCATTTTTTTATTTTCCCTTTAGCTTCCATTGCCCTAGGAGTAGTATCAGTGAAGAAGTTCTTTCGGCATATGTCCGAGATTTTGCTGCCTGTGGATTCCTCTAGTATTTTCATGGTTTCCCATCTTATGTTTAAGTCCTTGATCCATCTTGAGTTTATTTTTGTGTATGGTGTAAGTTGGTGATCTAGCTTCATTTTTTTGCATGTATCTGTCCAATTTTCCCAACACCATTTGTTGAAGAGACTGTCTGGACTCCATTGAATGGTCGTGCTTCCTTTGTCAAATATTAATTGAGCATATTGATTTGGGTCAATTTCTGGGTTGTCTATTCTATTCCATTGATCTATATGTCTGTTCTTGTGCCAGTACCAGGCTTTTTTGAGAACAGTGGCTTTGTAATACAGCTTGATATCTGGTATTGAGATCCCACCTACTTTGTTCTTCTTTCTCAGGATTCCTGTAGCTATTTGGGTTCTTTTTTTATTCCAGATAAATTTTTGGAAAGTTTGTTCTAGGTCTGTGAAATATGTTGTTGGTATTTTAATGGGAAATACATTGAATTTATAGATTGCTTTGGGTAGTATGGACATTTTGATGATGTTGATTCTACCAATCCATGAACATGGTATGTTCTTCCATCTGTTTATGTCTTCCTCTATCTCTTTTTTCAGTGTCGTGTAGTTTTCTCAGTATAGATCTTTTACCTCTTCAGTTAAGTTTATTCCTAGGTATCGTAATTTTTTTGGTGCGATGGTAAATGAAATTGCTTTTTTAGTCTCTCTTTCTGTAAGTTCATTATTGGTGTATAGAAATGCCATAGATTTCTTGGCATTAATTTTGTATCCTGCTACATTACCGAATTCAGTTATTAAGTCTAATAAATTTTTTATGGAGTCTTTAGGGTTTTCTATGTACAGTATCATGTCATCTGCGAATAAGGACAGTTTTACTTCTTCTTTTCCAATTTGGATGCCTTTTATTTCTTCTTCTTGTCTGATCGCAATGGCTAGTACTTCCAGCACTATATTAAACAGGAGTGGTGAGACTGGGCATCCCTGTCTTGTTCCTGTTCTTAGGGGAAATGGTTTTAGTTTTTGCCTATTGACTATGATGTTGGCTGTGGGTTTGTCATATATTGCTTTTATTATGTTCAGGTATGATCATTCTATCCCCACCTTGCTGAGAGTTTTTATCAAGAAAGGGTGTTGGATTTTATCAAATGCTTTTTCTGCATCAATTGATATGACTATGTGGTTTTTATCTCTCAATTTGTTTATGTGATGTATCACGTTTATTGATTTGCGAATATTGTACCATCCTTGCATTCCTGGGATAAATCCTACTTGGTCATGGTGTATAATCTTTCTGATGTACTGCTGGATTCGATTTGCTAGAATTTTGTTGAGGATTTTGGCATCTATGTTCATGAGGAATATTGGCCTGTAATTCTCTTTCATTGTGTTGTCTTTATCTGGTTTTGGTATTAGGGTGATGCTGGCCTCATAGAAGGAGCTTGGATGTGTTCCTTCTTCTTGAATTTTCTGGAATAGTCTGAGGAGGATAGGTTTTAGTTCTTCCTTGAATGTTTGGTAAAACTCCCCTGTGAAGCCATCAGGCCCTGGCCTTTTGTTTACTGGAAGCTTTTTGATGACTGCTTCAATTTCTTCCATAGTTATCAGCCTATTGAGATGTTTAGAACCTTCCTGAGTGAGTTTTGGAAGGTTGTCTTTTTTCTAGGAATGTGTCCATTTCCTCCAGATTGTGTAGTTTGTTAGAATAGAGTTGTTCATAGTATTTTTTAACAATCCTTTGTATTTCGGTGGGGTCTGTTGTTATTTCACCTCTTTCATTTCTGACTTTGTTTATTTGGGTCCTCTCTCTTTGCTTCTTGGTGAGCCTGGCTAGAGGTTCATCAATCTTGTTTATCCTTTCAAAGAACCAGCTCTTGGTTTTGTTGATCCTGTGTATTGTTTTTTTGGTCTCTCTGTCATTCATTTCTGCTCTGATCTTTATTATGTCCTTCCTTCTGCTCACTGTGGGCTTTTCTTCTTGCTCTCTTTCTAATTCTTTGAGTTGTTGAGTTAGAAGATTTATTACCATTTTTTCTTGTTTTTTGAGGTAGGCCTGTAGAGCTATAAACTTCCCTCTCAGGACTGCTTTCATTGTGTCCCATAGCATTCGCATTGTTGTGTTTTTATTGTCATTATTCTCCAGGATGTTTTTAATTTCTTCTTTGATCTCGTTGATCACCCAATCATTGTTTAATATCATGCTGTTCAGTTTCCACATGTTTGAATTTTTTGGAATGTTTTTATTATAGTTTATTTCTAATATTATGCCATTGTGGTCTGAGAAAATGCTTGATATGATTTCAGTCTTCTTGAATTTAGGGAGGCTTTGTTTGTGACCCAATATGTGGTCTATTTTTGTAAATGTCCCATGGGCACTTGAGAAGAACGTATATTCCGAGGCTTTGGGGTGAAATGCTCTGAAGATGTCAATTAGGTCCATCTAATCTAGTGCGTCATTTAGAATTGCTGTTTCTTTGCTTATTTTTTGTCTAGAGGATTTATCCAGTGATGTCAGAGGTGTATTAAAGTCTCCTACTATGATTGCATTGTTGTCAATCTCTCCCTTGATCTCTTCCAGGAGTTTTTTTATGTATTTGGGTGCTCCTGCGTTGGGTGCATATATGTTTACCAGAGTTATATCTTTTTGTTGAATTGTTCCCTTTAGTATTATGTAGTGGCCTTCCTTATCTCTTGTTATGGCCTTTACTTTGAGGTCTATTTTATCAGATATAAGTATTGCTACCCCAGCTTTTTTCTCATTTCCATTTGCCTGAAAAATATTTTTCCATCCCTTCGCTCTCAGTCTGTGTGAATCCTTTGCTCTGAGGTGGGTCTCTTGTAGACAGCAAATATATGGGTCATGTTTTCTTATCCATTGAGCTACCCTATGTCTTTTGATTGGTGCATTTAATCCATTTACATTTAATGTTATTATTGAGAAGTACATGTTTGTTGTCATATTTTTCCCCTTAGTGTTTGTGTTTCTTTTTGCCTTTCTCTTTCTTCTTTTTACAGCAGTCCTTTTAGCGTTTCTTGCATTGCTGGCTTGGTAGTGATAAACTCTCTTAGCCCTTTTTTGTCTGTGAAGCTCCTGATTCCACCTTCAATTTTGAATGATAACCTTGCTCGGTATAGTATTCTTGGATTCAGTCCCTTGCTTTCATCACGTTGTATATTCCATTCCATTCCCTTCTGGCCTGGTGTGTTTCTGTTGAGAAATCAGTTGCTAATCTAATAGGAGATCCCTTGTAGGTAACTTTCTGTCTCTCTCTGGCAGCCTTTAAGATTCTTACTTTGTCATTGGTATTCACCATTTTAATTATGATGTGTCTTGCTGTCGGTCTTTTGGGGTTCAACTTGTTTGGGACTCTATGTACTTCTTGGACTTGCATAGTTATTTCTTGCCAATATCAGGGAAGTTTTATGTCATTATTTCTTCAAACAGGTTTTCTATTCCTTGCTTCTCTTCCTCTCCTTCTGGTATCCCTATTATTCTAATATTGTTTCGTTTTGTGTTGTCCCAAAGCTCCCTTAGGCTCTCCTCTTGCTTTTTAAGTCTTCTTTCCATTTGCTGCTGTGTTTGTGTGTGCTTTCCTATCTTGTCTTCTAATTCACTGATGCGGTCCTCAGCCTCTTCTAGTCTACTGTTTAAGCCTTTCAATGTGTTCTTTATTGCAGCTATGTCGTTCTTCATCTCCTCTTGGTTTCTTTTCATGTTGGTGACATTTTCATTCAGCTCCTTATAGTTCTCATTCAGTTGTGTGTATTTGTCATTGAGTTGTGTGTATTTGTCATCCATCCGTTTAAACATCCTTATAATCATTACTCTGAATTCTCTCTCTGTTAAGCTGCTAGCCTCAATTTCATTTAACTCCCTTCCTGGTGATTCCTCTTTTTCTTTCCTTTGGGTATTGCTTTTTTGTCTCCCCATGTTTTCCTGAAATGTTTTAATTGTAGATTCAATTGCTTTGCTACCCAGGTTCTTTTGGTGATGGTGCTACTGGTGAAATCTCTCTGTTCTCCTGGGCTTGATTATCTAGTGTAGCTCCCTACTTGAGCTATTTGGGTTCTTTTGATGTTGGCCTGCGAGCTTGAGAGGCATAACTGTAGTGCCTAGAAGTCAGCTGCTATGGAGGGGAGTGTTCCAATTTTTGCTGTCTTGCACCCTTAATTGAAATCAGGTGTGCCCAGTGGGGCCTCACAGTGGCACCAAGGAACCGTCTGTCAGGGTGATGTGGCTCAGGGGGCTACACTTTGGAAAGGGGTAACTGTGTTGCCCAGAGTTCTGTAGTTGTGAGGTGGGCAGATTCAAATTTCGCTGCTGTGTCTGTGGTGGGGAGGCGCTTTCTCCAGGTGGCGGCTCACAGGAGCACTGGTGGTAAGTTTGCCAGCGAGGTACTCTGAAGCACTCTGGAGGGCCCTGGCAGTGTAGCCGAGTAATTGAGGTGCTTAGCTTCTAAAGATTTCTCTTTAGAGTAGATCCTATGGCCTCAGGGAGTATTCAGATTCCATGGTGTTAATCAGGGTGGAATCTGGGTGTGGCTATATTGGTTGCCTGGAGACTGGAGGGAGAGCTATCTCTGAGGAGAAAATGGATTCTGTGGGTTTAGATATGACTCAGCACCAGACTCGCTACCACTTCTCCTGGACCGTCCGTTGCCCACTCTCCCCAGATTCCACAACTCCACCCCTTCTCCTGCACTTCTGTCACAGGTAAGTGCCTGTCTCCAAAAGGTCCCACGAACTAGGTTCAGTGGGGAAAGGCACAGGCCCCAGTGCGAGGAAGGACCGCGTCTCTGCCGCTTCTTCTCTTGCCAGCATTCCGTGGTCCAGCAGCTCTTAAAGGCTGCCTTTGAGCTCAGATTCCAAATACAGACTCTAAGGTCTAAAATCCACTACCTCCCGCATTCCCTTTGACCCTTTCCTTTTTAAAAAAAAAAAATTATTCAGGCCTTGCCTGTCCTCAGGGACACAGCTTGGCACTGTGTAGTTTCTCCCTTACCTTCTGGACACAGAGGCTCGGGAGATTCTACTGCCTAGACGTTTGATTTTACCTTTTTCTGTGGGATCCCTGCTCTTCCCAGCTGCAAACTGTCTCACCAGTTGTGCCTCCTTCTCCAATTCGGGCTGGATTCCGCTCATCTCAGCTGCTCCCCCTATTTGCTATGGGACAAGGTTCAGGACACGTCCTTCTATTCTGCCGCCATTTTGTCCCCTTTACTTTCTTTACGATCTTTTTGTTGCTATTTTTAAGTTTCACTCTTCGTTTCTAGGCTTTGCCATTTAAATGATAATGCACGTTGGTGTGGGCCTTTTTGGGTTCATCTTGAAGTACTCTCAGTACATCCTGGACTTGTGTGTCTTTTTTCTTCATCAGATTAGGAAAGTTTTCAGTCATTATTTTTAAAAATAGGGTATCAATCTCTTGCTCTCTCTTTTCTCCTTCTGGTATCCCTATGAAGGGAATGTTTTTATGCTTCATATTGTTCCAGAAATACTTAAAATTATTGTCACTTTTAAAAATTATTTTTCTTTTTGTTGCTTTAATTGCATGTTTTCCACTATCTTGTCTTTTAAATCACTGATTTGATTATTTGCTTCACCAAATCTCCTGCTGATTCATTCTTGTGTATTCTTTATTATAGATATTGTATTTTTCATTTCTGACTGATTCAGAGAGGAAGGGAGGGGGAGACATAGAAACATCAATGATGAGAGCACATCATTGACTGGCTGCCTCCTGCACGATCCAATGAGGACTATCCCATAACCCAGGTATGGTGCCTGACCAGGAATTGAACTGAGACTTCCTGGTTCATATGTCGACACTGTGCCATACCAATCGGGTTCAGCATGGATTTCTCATTCTTTCTATTTCCTGTCCCTGATGATTTTAGGCTGTAATGATTTTAAAGACTGAGCCCTACAAAATACTAATTCTTTCAGGGATTGCTGCTCTGAGGATATTTGTATAAATAAATGACTTCTTTTACTATTCATGTAATTTATAAATAAACTAGAAGCTTTCAGGATAGAGTTGGGTGAGAGACAGAACTAGCTCTGAGGAAAGCTGGTGGGTGAAGAGCACTGGGAAGTGTAAAAAGCACAGCTCAGCATGTTATCCCTCTGAACACCCATCACCAACATCAACTTTGTGGACAAAGCTGAATTGTAAACATTTCTCTTCTTAGTTTATAAGAAGCTGGTTTCCACTCTTTATACTTAAGGTATTAAGACATAACTCTTCTTTCAAAAGGAGTGTCTGAGAGAAGGAAGATGGCAACTGGCAGGAAGGTAGGGAGGAAGAGAGTGTGAGAGAGTGAGGGAGTGATAGAGGAGTGTGTGGTGTGTGTATGAGCTAGGGACAGTTAGATTCTGCAGGTTTTCCAAGGGGCTGCCAAACCAGACAGTCTTAGATGGCGGAGTCCCACTCCCACTGCGCACACTCCAGGGCAGCCAGTGTGGGCACAGAGAACATGCCATCTTGAGAAACAGAGCTGCCTGAGACTAGGATCCTGGCCTCAGCACCACTCAGTCTGGTCTCAGATGCAAAACAGGGCCCTGCAGCCACTGGGGACAGAGACCTGCAATTACAGCAGCAGACCCACAGACAACAAGAATACAGACATCCCGGCTGCAGATTTCTGTGAGTCACAGAGCCTAGCTCTCTCCCTTCAGGCTTGTGGGCAGTGCCATAGTAACTGACAGACCAGCCCCTCGCACAGGCTGCAGCGCCTCTACAGGAATTTGAACCTGGGAGTGCATGGACACTGGGAATCTGTTCCCAGCAATGCAATTGGGCGACCAAACCCGAAGCACATGCAGGGCAGCAGTGCCACCTGACTTTGATTCTGGGAAAGCATACACTGAAGTGTGTTTTCCACAGCGCAAGAGTGGACCTCCTGCCGACACAATGCTACCATGCAACCCGGTCTCCCAAGCTGACCAGGACCCCGATTCTCCAGGTAGGAGGCAGCACTGAGCACCAGTGACTTGACTCTGTTTCTTATCACGTGCGCCTGGGATGCCTGACTCCCAGTGCATTCACACTAAGAGCCAGTGACTCCAATTCATGGTGCATGTGCACACAGGGACCCTAATTCTTAGTGTGAGGCCACATGAAGCAACAGAGACTCTGATACTCGATTCTTGGTGCAGACACAGGGAACTCTGACTCCTGAAACATGCTAGGAGCCTTTGATTTTTGGCACATGCCAGCGGGGTCTCTGTTTCAGTGCAGTGCAGGCAGGGTCCCTGATTGTAGGTGCACACACAAGACCATACTGAGCACTGGTAACGCTGACCCTGGGTGAGCTTGGTTCCCACCAACCCATGGAAGCTGCACATCTTGGTGTCGGAGCTCTTTAGGGACACTCGGGTGGTGCGAAGCTCCCACTGCACACGGCCCAGGCCCATGCAACTCAACGTTTGAACCTTCTGGTGATAGTCAGAATAGGGAGATGACACAATCCCCAGAGGGAAGAAAATGAGGAGTCCCCAAGAAAAGAAATTAGTGAAAATGAAGCATGCAACATGACAGAAAAAGAATTCAGAGTGATGGTCGTACAATTCATACATCGGATGGATGAGACAACCAACAACCTATGCAAGAATCAGGAAGAAATCAAAAGTAATATAGCTACAATAAAAAACACCATGGAAGGTTTCAACAGTAGACTAGAAGAAGCAGAGGACTGAATTAGTGAGTTAGAAGATAAGGTAGAGAAACAAGCTCCATCTGAAGAGCAACTGGAGAAAAAAATTAAAACCCAGGAGGAGAGCCTAAGGGAGCTTTGGGACAACATGAAACAAAGTAACATACATATAATAGGGCTGCCAGAAGGACAAGAAGAGCAGCAAGGATAAGAAAGGAGAGACAAATGGCAGTTGAATAGACAGCAGTGTCATGGACATCCTCCTAGGGCCAGAAAAGCAATTAAATCCAAGAATATCCACCCCAAATTAACAAATTAATCACAGTTGAGGAGACAATCTCAATATAATAAAAGCCTAAGCAACCTTTATGGTGGAACAACTGGAACTACCAGTCACTATGGTGTGCACTGACCACCAGGGGGCAGGCACTCAATGTAGGAGCTACCCCCTGGTGGTCAGTGTGCTCCCACAGGCAGAGCACAGCTCAGCCAGAAGCCAGGCTCACGGCTGGTGAGTGCAGCTGCTATGGCATCAAGAGCCTCTCCCGACGCCATGGCAGCACTACCGAGCAGTGGCAGCAGGCACAGTGTGAGCAGCATGGCGCTCAGCCCTGATTCAAGCTCCTCCCTGGCTGCCTGCCACTTGGCACACTGCTACATCTCCCAAGGGGTCCTGGACTGATAGAGGGTACAGGCTGGGTTGAGGGACTCACCCAAGTGCACAAATTTTATGCACTGGGCCTCTAGTTTTGGATAAGAAAGGGCAGAGGATGCCTAGAGAATGGTGCTTGCTAGGCATAACCCATGTGGAACCACCACTGTGCTTTGGCAGTGAGTGGCACAGTACTTCCTGGCAGGCTCTCAGATGTCTGCAGGGATCACGCCATACCAGAGTGAGCTCCCACACCAGGCCTTCTCACCAGCCCACTGGAACCCAGTGTCCTAAATCTGGCTCCAAGACTCCACAGTGTTTGCAAGCAAGGGATAAGCCTGGGCCCTACCCCTGCTGCAGACCCCAGAACCATGCTGCTAGCCTGACCTGAAGCTACCCAGCACCACACTACCCCGAGCACAGGGACCTGCTGTCAGGGTGACCCGGAGCAACCCAGAGCTTGCCACAAGGGAGCTCTGACTGTGCTCTCCAGAGCAACCCATGCCCACTCCACCCTATCCCCCAGGACAGTCCTGTCAGGGCCATCCAGAGCAAGTCAATGCACCCCCCACTCTGGGTGAAAGGGGAGCACAGCCTGAGTGACCCAGGGGAACCAGCCTCCACCCCACACTGATGAGGGGCAAACTGGAGCAACGTAACACATGTCTCACTCCAGCTACAAGAAAACAGGACTGTGCGAACCAAAGCAACCCCAACCCTCTTTCCCCGGCACTTTGGGGCAGTCCTGCAGGGGATACCTGGAGCAACACAGCACATGCCTCACTCCAGGCCATAGGAAAGCACTGAGGAGGCAACATGGAGTAAGCTGATGTGCCCAGCCAGGGGCCACAGGACCACCCTGCAAGTATACTATCAGAGAGACCTATGGTGCCACCCAGCCATGGGAGCCAGAGCTGCAGATGAATTGCATGCCAGAGGGCTCTGGGTCCTCAAAGGCATCACACATTAGAGGAACTGTGCACATGTTCCCACCACCCTGAGCATCTGAAGAAGACAACTGAGGGACTAGATCCATGGTACTAGTGGATACAACTCAGAGCAGAGACAATAAAGGTGTGAGACTCAAGGCAGACCCAGGCTTTGGGCTAACAATTTCTGGACCATTGCTATGATAGGGTCTACAACCTCTCAAACCCCAAACAGGGTGCACAGGGACAGAAACAGACAGCAAAAATGGGGAGACAATAAAACAACCCCCCAAGGAAAGAAAAGGAGGACTCTCCAGAAAAGGAACCAAATGAAACGGAGGCATGCAATATGTTGGGGAAGTAATTCAGAATAAGTGTCACACAGTTCAAAAACCAGATGGATGAGAAAATCAACAACTTATGTAAGAATGAAGCAGAAGTAAAAAATGATATAGCTACAGTAAAAAACATGATGGAATGTTTCAACAGCAGACTAAAAGAAGTGGAGAACCAAATTAGTGAGTTAGAAGATAGGATAGCTAAACACATCCTGGAGAGCAACTGGGGAAAACTGGACAGCAACTGGGGAAAGAAATTAGAAATCAGGAGGACATCCTAAGGGAGCTTTGGGACAACTGAAACGAAGTAACATACATAAAATAGGGGTGCCAGAATGACAAGAAGAGTAGCAAGGATCAAAAAAAAAAAAACTAATTGAAAAAGTAATGGCAGAAAACTTCGCTGATTTGGGGAAGAAAAAAAATCACACAAGCACAGAGAGTCCCAAACAAAATGAACCCAAAAAGACTCACACCAAGACAAGTCATAATTACAATGGCAAACATTGACAAAGAGAGACTATTAAAGGCTGCAAGAAAGAGACAGAACGTTACCTACAAAGAATTTCCCATTAGGAGAAGAATCCAAGATGGCGGCATAGGTAAACACCTAAACTGCTGCCTCGCGCAACAATTTCAAAAATTCAACTAAAAGACAAAACGTCTATCACCCAGAACCACGGGAAAGCTGGCTGAGTGGAAGTTCTACAACTAGAAGGAAAGAGAAAAGAGCATCGAGACGTGCACGAGCCCTGAAAAGCTGAGGTACGGAGGCGCGTGATCCGGGCTGGCGGCAGGCGTTGCTTTTTTGAACCCAAAGGGAGACAAGCCCCCAACTACTCTGAAATCCAGTTTCTGGGGAGACGCGGGGGACCCAAACGCCTACGGGGAAAAGCTGGACTGTCTGCCAGTGAGGGTGGCTTACTTGCAGAGCTGCGCGCAGGAATAATTGTTTACTGCACTGGGGCACGGGACTCCGGGACGCCCTTGGGGACACAGAGCCGGCTAACTAGCAACCATTGCTGTTTGCCACGCCCTAGCCTAGTGACACCCTGAGACCCCGCCCCGCACAACCTACAAACCCACCCAAGCTCCAAGCAGCAGCATTAGCAGAAGAAAGCCCCGCCCTATCGCAGCTTAACCTAGCAAAATTGCAGCCTGGGTCAGACAGCTCCAAAACCTCCAAACCCCAAGCAAAGAGGAGAAAACTGTAGCTCTCACTGTAGCTCCTGCTGGATGGCCTCAGACAGTAGCTGACCTGCACCCCATTGGAGATCCAAAAGCCAGTGTACCTAGTGGTCAGAGTGAGACACCAGATTTCAACTCCTCACATCCATAAGTGACACATTCAAAGGCAGACTCAGTGAGCACCAAGGCCCCACTGAAACAAGTCCTGCCCCATAAGTGTGTCTTCAGCGCAGCAGTTCTTCCATTATAGACACAGTTAGTGCTCACAGCTAATTGGCCTGGAGGTCAATTCCTCCCAGTATACCAACAGCAATTAAGGCTTTAACTGCACCAAGTCTTTGCACTCAGCCCACAAAGGGGTGTACCAAGAGTGTCCACATCAGGTGATTGAGGAGGCTGAGCTACTGCCCCCTATAGGTCACCTACCACACAAAGTTACCCCATCAACACAGGGAAGCAGCCAAAATGAGGAGACAAAGAAACATGTCACAAATGAAAGAAACGGAGGAAAGCAAACTACTGGATGACATAGAGTTCAGAACCACATTTATAAGGTTACTCAAGAATCTTCTTAAAACCGCTGAGAAACTTGATGAGACCTTCAAGGAGCTTAATGAGAATGCCAAAAAAATGGAAAAGGATCAGTCAGAAATGAAGCATACACTGTCTGAAATAAAGAATATACAGAAACTCAACTGTAGATCAACGTACCCCAAGAATCAAACCAAAGATCTGAAATATGTGGAAACAAAAAACATCCAACCAGAAAAACAAAAAGAAAAAAGAATCCAAAAATATGAAGATAGTGTAAGGAGCCTCTGGGACAACTTTAAGCGAACCAACATCTGAATTTTTGGGGTGCCAGAAGAAGGGAGAGAGCAAAATATTGAAAACCTATTAGAAGAAATAATGACAGAAAACTTTCCCTGCCTGGTGAAAGAAATAGATGTACAAGTCCAGGAAGCTCACAGAACCCCATACAAGAGGAATCCAAAGAGGACCACACCAAGACACATCATAATTAAAATGCCAAGGGCAAAAGACAAAGAGAGAATATTAAAAGCAGCAAGAGAAAAACAGTTAATTACCTACAAGGGAGTACCCATACGACTGTCAGCTGATTTCTCAACAGAAACTATGCAGGCCAGAAGGGAGTGGCAAGAAATATTCAAAGTGATGAACACCAAGAACCTACAGCCAAGATTACTCTACCCAGCAAAGCTATCATTCAGAGTTGAAGGTCAGATAAAGAGCTTCACAGACAAGAAAAAGCTAAAGGAGTTCATCACCACCAAACCAGGATTACATGAAATGCTGAAGGGTATTCTTTAAGAAAAGGAAGAAGAAGAAAAAGGTAAAGATAAAAATTATGAACAACAAAATGACATCAAATACATACCTACCAACAAGTGAATCTAAAAATCAAGTGAATAAAAAATCTGAAGAACAGAATGGACTGGTGAATATAATAGAATCAGGGACATAGAAAGGGAGTGAACTGACGATTCTCAGGGGAAGCAGGTGTGAGGGGTGCGGGAAGAGAGTGGACAAAAATCTTACTCCTATGGATGAAGACAGTGGCGGGGGTAAGGGCATGGGGTGGGGTGGGGAATCAGGTGGAGGGGAGCTATGGGGGAAAAAATAGAGGAGCACCTGTAATAATCTGAACAATAAAGATTTATTTTAAAAAAAAAAGAATTTCCCATTAGATTATCAAATGATTTTTCAACAGAAACACATCAGGCCAGAAGGGAATGGAATGAAGTACTAGTATAGAAAGTGATGCAAAGCAAGGGAATGAATCCAAGAATACTCTATCCAGCAAGACTATCATTAAAAATTGAAGGGGAAATCAGGAGCTTCAAAGGCAAAAAAAAAAAAAAATGCAAAGGGGGTTTATCACTATCAAGCCAGCAATGCAAGAAATGTTAAAGAGACTGTTATAAAAAGAAGAATTAGAAATGGAAGAAGTAACACAGACATAAAGAATAGAAATAGATACAAACAAGTACCTGACAATAATAACTTTAAACGTAAATGGACTAAATGCTCCAAGCAAAAGACATAGAGTGGCTACATGGGTAAGAAAGTATGATCCATATTTATGCTGTCTACATGAAACCCACCTGAGAATAAGGGACTCATACAGAGTTAAAGTGAAGGGATGGAAAAAAAAAATATGTTCAGGCAAATGAAAATAAAAGAAAACTTGGAGTAGCAATACTTATATCTGACAAAATAGACCTCAAAGTGAAGGTCATAACAAGAGATAAGAAAGGCCACTTCATAATACTAAAGGAATTGATACAGCAAGAGGATATAATTCTGGTAAACATATATTTACTCAATACAGAAGCACCCAAATACATAAAAATACTTCTGGAAAATATCAACAAAGAGATCAACAGCAATATAATCAGAGTAGGAGACTTTAATACCCCAATGACATCACTGGGTAAATCCTCTGGATAAAAAAATCCATAAAGAAACAGCCATCCTAAATGATTCACTAGATCCAATGGACTTAATCAACATCTTCAGATCATTTCACCCCAAAGCTACAGAATATACATTCTTCTTAAGTGCACGTGGCACATTTTCTAAGATAGACAACAAATTGGGACACAGGCAAAGTCTCTTCAAATTCAAGAAGATAGAAATTATATCAAGCATCTTCTCAGATCACAGAGGCATAATATTAGAAACTAGAAGCCTGGTACATGAAATTCATGCATGGGGGGGGGGGGCAGTGTCCCTCAGCCCAGCCTGCACCCTCTCCAATCTGGGACCCCTGGGATTGGACCTAAACAGGCAGTTAGGCATCCCTCTCATAATCCAGGACTGCTGGCTCCCAACCGCTTGCCTGCCTGCCTGCCTGCCTGCCTGATTGCCCCTAACTGCTTCTCCCTGCCAGCCTGATCACCTCCTAACCACTCCCCTGCCAGCCTGGTTGACACCTAACTGCTCTCCTGCCAGCCTGGTCACCCCCAACTGCCCTCCCCTGCAGGCCTTGTCCCTCCCAACTGCCCTCCCCTTCAGGCCTGATCACCCCACCAGCCCTCCCTTGAAGGCCTGGTTGCTCCCAACTGCCCTCCCCTGCAGGCCTGGTCACCCCTAACTGCCCTCCTCTGCTGGCCTGGTCACCTCTAACTTCCCTCCCCTGCTTGCCTGGTCCCTCCCAACTGCCCTCCCCTGCTGGCATGATCACCCACAACTGCCCTCCCCTGCTGGCCATCTTGTGGTGGCCATCTTGTGTCGACATGGAGAGGCCATCTTTGACCAAATGGGGGCAGCCATCTTGTGTGTTGGAGTGACGGTCAATTTGCATATTACCCTTTTATTAGATAAGATAAACTACAACAAAAACAATCACAAAAATCCAAACACTTGAAGACTAAATAGCATGTTATTAAACAATAATTGGGTTACCAAAGAGACCAAAGAGGAAATAAAAAACATCCTGGAAACAAATGACAATGAAAACACAACAATCCAAAATCTATGGGACATAGTGAAAGCAATCCTGAGAGGGAAGTTCATAACTCTACAGGCCTACCTCAAAAAAACAAAGAAAACTGATAATAAATTATCTAACTCTACAACTTAAATAATTAGAAAGAGAGAAACAAAGCAAGTCCAGAGTGAGCAGGACAGAAATAATAAAGATCAGAGTGGAAATAAATGACATAGAGACAAAAAAAAAAAAACTATACAAAAGATCAATGAAACCAAGAGCTGTTGTTGTTGTTGTTGTTGTTGTTTTCTACATATATCTTTGTTGATTGGAGGGAGAGGGAAAGAGAGATAGATAGAAACATCAATGATGAGAGAGAATCATTGATTGTCTGCCTCCTGCATGTCCCCTACTGAGGATCAAGAATGCAACCCAGGCATGTGCCCTTGACCAGTATCGAACCTAGGACCCTTCAGTCCACAGGTTGATGCTCCATCCACTGACACAAACCAGGTAGGGCTAGAACTGGTTCTTTGAAATGATAAATAAGATTGATGAACCTCTAGTCAGACTCACCAAGAAGCAAAGAGAGAGAACCCAAACAAACAAAATCAGAAATGAAAAACATGAAATAACAACAGAACCCACAGAAATACAAAGGATTGTAAAAAAAAAAAAAAAAATACTATGAACAACTCTATTCCAACAAACTGGTAAACCTAGAGGAAATGAACATATTCCTAAAAAAATTGGACCTTCCACAACTCAATCAGGAAGAATAAAAAAATTTGAATATGCCAATAACCATGGAGTAAATGGAAGCAGTAATCAAAAGACTTCCAGCAAAGAAAGGTCCTGGGTCAGATGGCTTCACAGGAGAGTTTGATCCAACATGCAAAGAAGAACTAAAACCTATCCTCCTCATACTATTCCAAAAAATTCAAGAGAAAGGAATATTTACAGGCTCTTTCTATGAAGCCAGCATTACCCTAATTCCAAAATCAGATAAAGACACTACAAAGAAAGAGAACAACAGACCAATATCTCTGATGAACAGAGATGCTAAAATCCTCAACAAAATCCTAGAAATTCAGATCCAGCATTACATTAGAAAGATCATACACCATGATCAAGTGGGATTTACTCCAAAGATGCAAAGATGGGATTTATTCTGGGGATGCAAGTCAATAAATGTGATACATTACATAAACAAATTGAAAGACAAAAATCACATAATCATATCAGTAGATGCAGAAAAATCACTTGACAACATGATAAAAACTCTCAGCAAAGTGGGAATAGAGGAATCATATCTCAACATAATAAAAGCTTTATATGACAAACCTACAGCCAACATCTTACTTAATGGGAAAAAATTAAAACCTATTCCCCTAAGAACAGGAACAAGACAGTGATGCCCACTCTCGCCACTCCTGTTTGACATAGTACAGGAAGTGCTAGCCATAGCAATTAGATAAGAAGAAATAAAAGGCATCCAAATTGGAAAAGAAGAAGTAAAACTGTTATTATTTGCAAATTCCTTGATTTTGTACATAGAAAACACTAAGGACTCCATCAAAAAACTACTAGATTTAATAAATGAGTTCATCATTGTAGCAGGATAAAAAAAGCAACACCCAGAAATTTTTGGCTTTTTTACACACCAATAATGAACTCACAGAAAAAGAAATAACAACAACAAAAACAATCCCATTTACATTACAACAACAACAACAAAATTAAGATACCTAGGAATAACCTTAACTAAGGAGGTAATAAACCTGTACTCAGAAAACTGCAGGACATTGAAAAAGAGATAGAGGAATACATAAACAAATGGAAGAATATACTGTGTTCATGGATTGGTAGAATCAAAATCATTAAAATGCCCATACTACACAAAGCAAACTATAGGTTTAATGCAATCCCCATTAAAATATCAACTGCATGTCTCTTCAATAAATGGTGTTGGGAAAATTGGACAGATACAGGCAAAAAAAAAATGAAACTAGACCACCAACTTACACCATGCACAAAAATAAACTAAAAATGGATAAAGGACATAAATACAAGACAGGAAACCATAAAAATATTAGAAGGACCCATAGGCAGCCAAATATCAGACATATGTTGTATCAATATCTTTACTGATACAGCTCCTAGGGCAATGGAAAATAAGGAGAAAATAAACAAATGGGACTACATCAAAATAAAAAGCTTCTGCACAGCAAAAGAAATCATCAACAAAACAACAAGAAAGCCCACTGCATGGGAGAACATATTTGCCAATGTTATATCTGATAAGGGCGTAATCTACAAAATTTATAGGGAACTCATACATCTTAAAATAAGGACAATAAACAATCCAATCAAAAAAAGGGTAAAGGAGTTAAATAAATACTTTTTGAAAACAGACATTCAGAAGGCCAAGAGACATATGAAAACATGCTCAAAGTCAGTAATCATCTAAGAGATGGAAATCAAAACAACGAGATATCATCTCACACCTGTCAGTATTGCTATCATCAACAAATGACAAATGCTATCATCAACAAATGACAAATGCTGGCAAAGATGTGGACAAAAAGGAATCCTCATGTACTGCTGGTAGGAATGCAGACTGTGAAAAACATTATTAAGTAAACAAAAAATTAAAAATGAAACTCCCATTTGACCCAGTGATCCCACTTCTAGGAATATATCTCAAGAAATCAGAAATACCAATCAGAAAGGACATACGCACCTGTATGTTCATAGTGGCAAAATTTACAATAACTAAGATTTGGAAACAACCTAAGTGCCCATCAGTAGGTGAGTAGATTAAAGCATATTACACTTTTATTATTATAGACTAGAGGCCTGGTCTGGGGGAAGTCCCTCAGCCCGGCCTGTGCCCTCTCACAGTCTGGGAGCCCTCGGGGGTTGTCCTACTGACAGCTTTAGGGAGTGGGCCTAATCTGTCAGTAGGACATCCTTTGTGCTGCTGCGGAGGTAGGAGAGGCTCCCACCACCACCGCTGTGCTTGCCAGCCCTGAGGCCAGCTTCTGGCTGCGCAGCGCTCCCCCTGTGGGAGCGCACTGACCACCAGGGGACAGCTCCTGCATTGAGTATCTGCCCCCTGGTTGTCAGTGCACATCATAGCGACCAGTTGTTCAGTCAATTTGCATATTAGCCTTTTATTATATAGGCTGTACACACATACACCATACCATATACTGCTATTGTCCAGTTCCTCACTTACTTAACTGAAGGATATTCACTTCTAGTCAACAATATAATGGATATTTTAAACAAGACAAATCAATTACTGAGATAAGAATAAGAAAGTGAAGTGATAAAGAAACTGTGGTACATCCAAAAGGTGGAATACTACCCATTAGTAAAAGAGAAGAGCTCTTGATACAAGTAATCTGAATGATTATCAAAACCATTATGCTAAGGAAGACAGTTTCAAAAGGGACTTTGTTTTACTTTCTCTAGAATCACAGTGTCTGGTATGAAATCTTTCACAAATTTTAAACAATCGCTGACTGTTAATGAATGAATAGTATAAACTCCCAACACTCTTCAGAAAAGGAAACATGTCTCATTTTTCCATTATATTAATCACAATGTATGGTATTTTTCAAGGATCTTATTTTCTGCCTTCTTCTCTTGGAGACAAATGGGTAACAGTGTTTTCAGGGTGTTTCACATGGACTTCTCCTCTCTTTACAGCTTCTCAAGAGCAGAAGCTTGCCCTAACTGGTTTGGCTCAGTGGATAGCACATTGGCCTGCAGACTGAAGGGTCCCAGGTTCGATTCCAGTCAAGGTTGTGGGCATATTCCCCGTAGGATGTGTGCAGGAGGCAGCTGATGGATGTTTCTCTCTCATCAATGTTTCTAATTCTCTATCCCTCTCCCTTCCTCTCCGTAAAAAATCAAATATACACTGAGTGGCCGGATTATTATGACCACCCCATCAGTACTTCATTGGGCCACCTTTTGCCTTCAATATTGCTGTGATTCTTCTTGGCATTGACTCCACGAGATGTTGAAAGGTGATATGAGGAATCTGACACCATGCCTGATGAATAGCACTGTCCAGTTCTGTGAGATTTGATGGTTGTGGAACCAGCTGCCTGATGGCTCTTTTAACTTCATCCCACAAATGCTCAATTGTATTGAGATCTGGTGATTGTGGGGGCCACCTAAGCAAGGTAAAGTCTCCCTCATGTTCTTGAAACCACTCCTGCATAATATGAGCACCATGGCATGGAGCATTGTCTTGTTGAAAGAAGCCATCTCCATTGGGATACACCATCAACATGATAGGATGAACTTGATCAGCAATGATACTAAGGTATGTTGTGCTATTCAGACATTGTTCCACAATAATTAAAGGGTCCAAATCATGCCAAGAAAACATGCCCCAAACCATAACACTGCTCCCACCAGCTTGAAGGGTTGCACTTATGTATGTGGGGTGCATGCTTTCATGCTGTTTCTGCAAAATTCTCACTCTGCCATTTGCATGATGCAACTGGAAACGTGATTCATCGGACCACATGACTTTTTTCCAATGCTTGACTGTCCAATCCTTGTGTTCCTGTGTGAATTGGAGATGTTTTATCTTGGTAAATGCAGACAGAAAAGGTGTTCGAACAGGCTTTAAGCTTCCATATCCCATACGATGCAGTGTACGGCTAATTTGTCTACAAATGTCAGGTGGTCATAATAATCTGGCCACTCAGTGTGTATATAAGCAGAACCTTTAACTTTGCCTCATCTACAGCATTCACCTAAATGCAAGGGTAAGAAAACTGAATGTGTTTACTAAGAAATTAACCACAGAGCTGTTAAAGACTTTTTTCACATTAAACCTTTTCACATTAAAAACTTTTTTCACATTTGCCTTTTCACATTAAAGACTTTTTTCACATTTACCTTTTATTGCAAGGTATATGTGCCTCTTTGTTTAATATATGCTTCTAGAAGCTTGTAATACAAGGTTGTTAATGGCCTATCTCAGAAATTTATCTAAAACTCCATGATGAAACAATAGACACAGTGTGCACCATATTTTTTGGAGAGAACCGAAACCTGTCTTACTGTGAGTTATTATTTCAGAAAGAATCATGAGCTTCTTTCTGTGGTTTTTACTCATATTATTGTTCTTCAGTGACAGGAGAAAAAGAATGCAGGAGACCAACAGACCATAACCCCAAGTTTTCTATATGCATCCTTAGTGAATTTTTCTCCTCTAGAATCTTTCTAGATTGTCAGATAATCTCCATCTATAGTTTCTACTTATTTTTTGCCTTTATAACCAAAACTAGAGGCTCGGTGCAAGAAATTTGTGCACGGGGGGGGGGGGGGGGGGGGGAGTCCCTCAGCCCAGTCTGCACCCTCTCCAATCTGGGACCCTTCGAGGGATGTCCAACTGCCCGGTAGGATCGGGCCTAAACAGGCAGTCGGACATCCATCTCACAATCCAGGACTGCTAGTTCCCAACTGCTCGCCTGCCTTCCTTCCTGATTGCCCCTAACCGCTTCTGCCTGCCAGCCTGATCACCCTCTAACCACTCCCCTGCCAGCCTGATTGATGCCTAAGTACTCCCCTGCCAGCTTGTTTTCCCCCAACTTCCCTCCTCTGCCAGCCTGGTCACCCCTAACTGCCCGCCCCCACTGGCCTGATCACCCACAACTGCCCTCCCTTGCAGGCCTGGTCCCTCCCAACTGCGGTCCCCTGCTAGCCATCTTGTGGCGGCCAAGTTGTGCCCACATGGGGGCAGCCATCTTTGACCACATGGGGGTAGCCATCTTGTTTGTTGGAGTGATGGTCAATTTGCATATTATTCTTTTATTAGATAGGATAGAGGCCTGGTGCATGGGTGGGGGCCAGCTGGTTTGCCCTGAAGGGTGTCCCAGATCAGGGTGGGGGTTCCCTTGGGGTGTGGGGTGGCCTGGGCGAGGGGCCTGTGGTGGTTGACAGGCCGGCCATGCCCCCCCGGCAACCCAAGTGGAGGTCCTGGTATCTGGGATTTATTTATCTTCTATAATTGAAACTTCGTAGCCTTGAGTGGAGGTCTGGGCCTGCCAGGGTGTGCAGAAAGCTTGGCTTCCTCCATTGCCGGGGAAACCCAAGCCTCCTGCTCGCTCTGTGGTGGCAGCCATCTTGGTTGGGTTAATTTGCATACTCGCTCCTGATTGGCTGGTGGGTGTGGCTTTGTGGGTGTAGCAGAGTAATGGTTAATTTGCATATTACTCTTTTATTAGATAGGATGGTCATTTTACCCAGGTGTTTAGAAAAAAATCAATTGTTTGCTTTAGGTAATCTATAGATAGATATGGTTATAGAATTCTTTCAAGATGAAAATAAATTTGTTGAAATACATTTTTATGGAAGGATTCAAATTGTTTCTTATCATCTTCCCACTGAAGAACAACAAATTGTCTGAAATATGAGCAATATTTAATAAAACTTAACAAATAATATGAGTAATATTTTATTCACATTATTTGTTAACTTTTATTAAATATTCAGGCTAAACACATTTGTGTTTGGGGGAAAGAAGGGTTATATGTCCTATTGGGGACAAAATGGTATAAGGCATGGCAAAGCCAATTTCAAGATGGCAGAGTATATGACAATAGCAAATGACCATCAGGACATACTGGTAGAACATGGAAATGTGCTTTTTGAAATCCTATAAATTATTGGTGTAGGATACCCCTGAGAAAAAGAGTTGACTTCAAGTATTGTTATCCTTATATTAAATATTTTTTATAAACCAGGAAAACTCACAAAGGTTTCAGAAACATTGGTTACACACAATTTCTATCAGCACTTAATGAATTAATTCAAGGACAATGTGGTCTTTGATGGGCAGATGGGTTAAGAATGTGTTTCAAACTTTTAGGGAATGGAGAAGAGATATCTTAGGGGGTAGACCAAGTAAAGCTTCAAAAACACTTGAACTTTCACCAAAAAGTGAAATTCATCTCTGTGACCTTAGAAGAAGTATTATTGGTATTTTCTTAGTTAAAACAGATTCCAGTTTTACACAAATATGAGAGAATAGAAAAGTTTTACTATAGTGAAACTAAACAAACAATTCAAGTGGGTGTGGGCAGCATTGTGCAGATGACCCATCTTGCTGCAAGTATTCAAGATGATAGAGGTGTGGTGGCAACAGTTAGTTTCACAAAGTAGAGAGCTAGTTATTCAGCAAAGTGGTTACATTGAGGTTGAGTAAAGAGGTTCTACAGAAACATCTGACAATACCAAACACAGCTCCTTATCTATTGAATCTCTGTCTTTTGCTTTTTCTGGCATTTCACTTACTTGGGCACTGAGATATGTTTTCCAGACAATTCGTTATTCTTCAGCAGATGATAATGAACAATTTGAATCCTTCCATAAAAATGTAATTCAACAAATTTATTTTCATCTTGAAAGAATTCTATAACCATATCTATCTATAGATTACCTAAAGCGAATAACTGATTTTTTTCTAACCACCTGGGTAAAATGATCATTTTGGTTATAAAGGCAAAACAATAAGTAGGAACTACAGGTGGAGATTATCTGACAATCTAGAAATAATCTAGAGGAGAAAAATTCACAGAAGATGCATATAAAAAGCTTGGGATTATCATCTTTTGGTCTTCTGCATTTTTTTTCTCTTGTCCCTGAAAAAGTGTCAGAAGATAGGGAGCATCCATACTTTCTGTTTGGAGTTTTACAAATTGAGAATGTGTCCCTCCCATTAAATATATCAAATATCTACCAATTCCTAACAATGAGAGAGAAATAGAGAGGTCTGACTTGGGTAATGAGTTATATGGGGAAGAGGCATCCAAAATACACAGGAAACAGATAGATTTTCATTAGCTTAATCTTCCTTGAACAAAAATGAGAATACAAAGAAAGCAATTTCCAGTATTCTCAAGATTAAATAAGTATTCCATTCCATCTCTGAACTTCACTTCTAGTATTTTGCTGCCTTAAAACACAGCAATTTTCTGTTTCTTCAAATGCCCTGTCCACTTCTGCCTTTCTCTTTTCCTTCTTCAGTTTATCCTGCAGCTTTCTCATTTTCTCTCCATATTTCTCTCTTAATTGCCTTCGTTCTCTCTCAAGCTCAGCTCTGTATTTTTCATGTACCATATAACTTGAATCTGTTTCTGAATCTCCATCTCAGCCCTTTGGTACATCATATTAGTATAGCATCCTCCCTTGTTCTGAATCACCATGCACTGGACCAGGTCCAGTAGCTGTGTACTCTGAGCCTCCTGCTCAGCCAATATCACCTTATTGTTGAACTCACAGTGATGATCCTTGAACTGCTCCATCAGATATTGAATGCCTTCTGGTGCTTCCTTTAAATAATCATGGAACTCTATGCCAACCAATTCATCTTTCTGGGTGAATAAGAGAATCATGTATCTCCTAGCCTTGATTCCAAACATTGCCAGCATCTTCTCCATGGCCCTTTGTTCTTCCTTTGGGTATTGGCCCAATGGGACCACCAGGAGCACAACATGAGACCATGGGGAGGTCATGAGGATTAAAGGAACAATCTCCTTTGTAGAATTCAGTGTGTCATATTTAAAATACCAAGTGTGTCCATAATGACAATTTCTCCTCCATTCCATGTGCTGCTCCCTTTCTCACAGATCTTGGTGATGGATTTTGCTGCAATGCTATAATGATATGCTTTCTTTCAAAGGATGCTATTCTCTGTGGCACTTTTTCCTGCTCCAGTCTTACCCACTAAGACAAGTCTCAGTTGTGAATCTATGGGGTCTTGGTTTCCAAGCCCTGAGACATCAGGGGAAAAGCCACAGTGTTAGGACTTACCTCCAAACTTTCACCCCTACCAGTCCCCCACCATATTGCCCTCCTCTATTGCCTGCTGCTGTCATCTCTGCGAGCAACTTCTGTGCTCACTGGAGCTCTATAGAACCCCTGAGTACGACCTGCCTCCTGCAAGACTTTGGGAACACCAGGGAACTTCTCAGGAGTCCCTTGGACTGCTCCCTCTGACCTTTGGAGGCTAAATGTCAATGAAGGATGGTGTACCACTGCTGGTAGCTGTTCCTCATAAGCTAATGTAGGAAGTAACACTAATTCTGACTTTGGGACATCACAGAGGAAGATCCCCTTCCCCCAATTTATATTCAAAATTGAACTTTTCTTCTTTCCACTAAGAAGCCAGGTAAGTGGGTGATTCAAGTAATCCCACCCTTGCAGGGGAGAAAAGGGTGCACATACACAAAGATAGTGGTTGTTTTATATTTCACATATGCAGCCATCTTGTCAGGGATTATGACGCACAGGAGAGCAAAATTCCTTACTTTTAAACTTAACAACTTAGTGATACGTGGAATGGTGAAGCTTGGACTCTCATTGTGGGTTCTTATCCATGACGTTTGAAGAATAAAATTTGTGTACTAGAAGATTTTTAGCAAAAATGTGGAAATTTATTGCAAGTGTATATAAACTCCTTCCTGGGGAGGGGTCCCCAAAGAGGAATCTCCTGGAGAGGGGTCCCCACTGGGAAAAACCACTGACTCTAAAATGGAAAACACCTAGTCCTCTGAGTCTGTTTGTTGACACAGGTTTCTAAATGCTGGGAGCTTCTTTGTCTGTTCATACTTTCTAATTGGATCCTGTCTTGTATTATGTCACCCTTGCTTTCCTAATTGGTTACTTTTCCTCCTTATTCCATGTATGATATCAGTTTCAAAGTTTTAAAGTTCACCAAGTGCTCCCCTCTTCTTCTTCCCCTTATATTGTAACATTCCTCTGTCTTTTGTGTTTGTAAGATAAACAATTTGGTGGCTTGGAGCTGTCTCTGGCTGTCATGTATGCATTCTTCTCCCATGGACTCCCCCTTCCCTAAAACTGCCTCTCCTATCTCTAAAATCCTCTAATTATTGTAGAAATATAGCAAAGTTTCTATATTTTAATTTAATATGTTGAAGACATGTAGCCAGAAAGTTTTGACAGTGCCCTGGAGTTACTATAAAATACCTTGATATATTAATATTAATAATCCTATATAATAAAAGGCTAATATGCAAATCGACCAAAAGGTGGAACAACTGGTTGCTATGATGTGCACTGACCACCAAGGGGCAGATGCTTAACACAGGACCTGCCCCCTGGTGGTCAGTGCACTCCCACAGGGGGAGCACCACTAAGCCAGAAGCCAAGCTCACAGCTGGTGAGCACAGCCGTGGTGGTGGGAGACCGCAGCAGTCATCCATCCCCTGAGGGCTCCCAGATTGCAGGCTGAGGGACCCCCCCCCAAGTGCACAATTTTTGTGTACCGGGCCTCTAATCCCATATAATAAAGAGCTAATATGCAAATAGTCGTCACGTCCTCATGCTGTAACAGCTGACACTCAACACTGGGGAGAGAGGAATGGGGACCACCCAGGCACAAATGAGCTCGCAAGAGAGAAATAGGGACCAGCTAGGCTGAGGCCCGGGAGAGGGACAAGCTGCCCGCCCTGTGGTCCTGGGCACCAGCGCCTGTGGCCCAGGCAAAGACTCCCACCCACAACCACCCACCCTGCAGCTGCGGCCGGCCTGGGTGCCTGTAGCTGGCCAGAGGGAAGGAAGCCCAGGTCCCGGGTACCTGTGACCAGCCAGAGGAGGGAATCATGGGTCCCAAATGTGGGGCAAGGCAGAGGCAATTAAGTGTGATCAGGCCAGCAAAGGAGCAATTAGAGGTGGTCAGGCAGGCAGGTAGAGGGATTAGGGGCAATCAGACAGGCAGGCAGGCGAGTGGTTAAGAGCCAGTGTTCCTGGATTGTGAGAGGCAGTCAGACATCCCCTAAGGGGTCCTGGATTGGAGAGGGTGCAGGCCGGGCTGAGGGACTCACACCATCCCCATGCATAAATTTCGTGCACTGGGCCTCTAGTAATAATAATAGTAATATTAACTCATACAGAGTATCATCAGTAGAGTTATAACTTACTTAGTGTCATTTGGTTAGGATTTGTACTTCTTAGGACACTTAAAGGTTGATAACAGAACAGCATACATAACATACCAAATGAGCAATGTTTTTAAAATAAGTTTTAAAATGTGTTTTAAGTTAAACATCAAATCATCTATACAGCTTTTTCCCTACTTCTTTTCAGTAATTCTCTTGCTCATCTCTTTCATGTGTCTATAGTGTTGACATATTCAGCATTTGTTAAGCGCAGACCAGGACCATGGAAGACAACAGACAACCACATCTGATAGCCTGTTTCTCCCAGAAGGAAGTCCCTGTTAGCATAGCCCTTGAATAAGACTGATGCCTGCAGGAGGAATCCTGTTTTACAACCATCTGTCTCTGCTTTTATTAGATGCATACTGACAATATTACAGACATGATTATTAACTCCATTTATTTTTCAGAGATATCATCACCATTCACCCAGTTCTTCAGACTAAAAATCTAAGAATCTACCTTGATTCCTCTCTTCACCTTACTTTCCAGTCCAAGCAATTGGAAAATTCTCCTGGCTCCATCCACAATTCTGACTGCCTCTCTTAATTTTGAAGACCATCATACTAGCCCAAGCGACCATCCCCAACCATGACTCAGCAGTTCCCTAACTGCTCTCTCTATTTCCACTTTCCCCTGTTGTCTATTCTGTAAATTTGCATGATTTTGTAAAATATCAATTGAACAGAAGAGATATTTTGTAGAACCGACACTCTGGCTTCCACAAAATCAGTAGTTATACCCCTTCTCTGACACACTTCCAGGGATTAGCAAAATGATCCCTAAGGCAGAGTTTCCCACATTCAATAACCAGAATCCTTGGATGATAGAAGTAAATTTCCAGAATCTGAGAGCACTGGCTACAGGCTGGCTAAGATTAAGGGAAAATGTGGGTGGGAGTCCAGATTACTAGTTAGCATCACAACGAAAGACTCTATCCTAAGGATAACCTGAGGGCATTAGCTGATCATAGAAAAAGGTAGTAAAAAAATCATGGGAGGTGAAGCAGAAAGCTACCAAAGGCCGGATCCAACAGAGGAACAATTTGCCAATGATGACAGCATATGGACATCTATGTGATACATAGTAGATATGGCCATGAATTATTTCCATCTCTACACACATGCTTCTTTGGTATGTGGATCTGCAGCTCCTCCCACAAGATGCTGATCTGTTTCTCCACCCCTTGCATCTGGGTAGGCCCTGTGACGTGCTCTAGACAATAGGGCAGTAGAAGCATGGTGCAAGTAGACTCCAAAAGTGCTGATGTGCTGTGGCTTTCTGTCTCATTCTTGTCTTCAGAAAGCTGCAACTGCTTTATGAAGAGGCCTAAACTAGTCTGCTTCATGATGAAGGATTCAAGGCCCAGTAATCCTCATCACCCTAGCCTGCCCAAGAGCCTGCTAATGACCAGACATGACCCTTGGGTGATCTAATTCAAACTTATCCAGTTTACAGGATCTTAAGAGTATCATGCTAAACAAAAATTACCAATGAAAAAAGAGAAGAACCATATGATTTCACTCATATTTGGGATATAAAATAGAAGTCAACCAGTGAACAAACAAAACAAACAATCAAACAAACTCATAGATACAGACAACAGTATGGTGGTTACCAGAGAAAAAGGGGGTGTTGAGAGGTTGAAGAGAGTAAAAGGGTCAAACATATGGTGTTGGAAGGAGGCAAAGCTTTGTGTGGTGAGAATGCAATACAATATACTGATGATGTAGTATATACTTATATACTGAAACATATATAATATTATTAACCTATCATGCCTGAATAAATTTAATATGTGATCATTATGGGACCATCTCTATCTTGTATTCCCCTTATTACCTGGGAACAAGCAAATACTGGACAAAGAGGGATTCTCAATAAATATTTGTAAGTAAAGAAATTGATCCAAAATCACTCTGGCCCTGCAAGTTTGGTCATTAACCCTTATGGGAGTACATGCAGGAGGTACCTAATTGATGTGTCACTCTCACATTGATGTGTCCCTTGGTCTCAGCCCTGTTCCTCCATTCTGTCCTCCATTCTTCTCTCTCTAAAAAAAGCAAAGAAAAAAAATGTCCTCTCCTGAGGATTAAAAGCAAGAACAAAAAATCACTGCTTTATTCCTGTTTCTCTCTGATCTTTATGTCCAGCATACATCTGTAAAAAAGATTATCTTTTCATTATTTATAAACTATAGGTCTGGTCCCTAAGCCTGGCTTGCGATCAAGGCCATCTTACCCAGCTGTCCACAGCTGGTCCCATACCGCACTGCCACTCACCCCTGGTTCCCCTTTTGCCATCAGGTGATCAGTGCCTGATGGTCAGGGGAAAGGGCTGAGAGGTTGCTGTTCCTGCCTGCTCACTGGCCCCGCCCCTGATGCTGGTCACCCTCTGTATGTGGAGTGACCAGTGGGGTGGGGGCCTTGGCCTGGCTCCACCCACATCGCCCACCATCCACCCCAGGTTCCCTACTCACCATTAGGTGATCGGAGCCTGCTGGAGGGGGAAAGGGACCAAGAGGTGGTCAGTGAGTTTCATAGTGACTGGTGTAGGGTCACTCTGGTCATTCTGCCTTTAGGGTCAATGTGCAAATTACCCTTTTATTATATAGCATAGAGGCCTGGTGCACCGGTAGGGACTGGCTGGTCTGCCCTGATGGGGACACCAGATCCGAGTCGGGGTCCCATAAGGGGGGAAGGGCTGGCCTGGGCGAAGGGCCGTGGGTGGTTTGCAGGCCAGCCATGCCCCCCATCACGGTGGGGGATCCATATTGAGGGATGGGACCAGCCTGGGTGAGGGGCCATGGGCAGTTTGCAGACCAACCACGCCCCCCACCAGGGTGGGGGTCCCCACTGGGGGGTGGGGCTGGTTTGGGCGAGGGCCTATGGTGTTCTTGCCTCTGGTCATTCCAGTTGTAATGACATTACAGTCGCTGGCGCTATATATGTATATATACACATATATTGAGTGGCCAGATTATTATGATCTCTGAACGCTTAATAATATACCCACTCAGTGTATATCCTATATAATAAAAGGCTAATATGCAAATTATCCCCTCGACCTGGAGTTCAACTAGTAGGCAGGCCAGCCAACCACCCATGTCCCCTCCACCTGGTCAGGCTGGCCAGATGCCACCCATGCACCCATGCATGAATTCATGCACTGGGCCTCTCTCTCTCTCTCTCTCTCTCTCTCTCTCTCTCTCTCTCTCTATATATATATATATATATATATATATATATATACACACACACACACACACATACACATACACACACACACTGAGTGGTCAGATTATTATGCATTCAGAGATATATGTAGAATAGTGACCTGGTGCACAAAATCCATGCACTTGGGGTTCCCTCAGCCCAGCCTGTACCCTCTCCAATTGGGGACCCCTTCTCTTGGGGAATGTCCAACTGCTGGTTTAGGCAGTCAGACATTGCTCTCACAATCTGGGACCTCTGGCTCCTAACTGCTCACCTACCTGCCTGCTGATCGCCCCTAACTGCCCTTCCCTGCTGGCCTGATCTCTCCCCCAACTGCCTCTGCCTCTGCCTACCTGATCATCCCTAACTGTCCCTTCCTGCCGGCTTAATCTTGCCCCCAACTGCTCTCCCCTGCCAGCTTGGTTGCCCCCAATTGCCTTCCTCTGCCAGCCTGATCTCACCCCCAACTGCCCTTCCCTCCCGGCCTGATCACCCCTAACTGCCTCTGCCTGCCTGCCTGATCGTCCCTAACCCCTCTGCCTGCTTGCCTAATTGCCCCTAACCACTCACCTGCCTGCCTGTTTGCCGCTAACCTCCTCTGACTGCCTGCCTGATCATCCATAACCCCTTTGCTTCCCTGCCTGATTGCTCCTAACCACATCTGCCTGCCTGCCTGCCTGCTTGCCTCACTGCCCCTAACCACTTGCCTGCCTGCCTGCCTGATCACCCCTAACCACTGTCCTGGCTGCTTAATTGCCTTCCTTCGTTCCCTCACCCCGGCTGGCCCTGCCCCCCAGCAGGAGGTAAGCCATGTCTATAAAGAAATGGTGGCTTAAGCAACCATCTTACAAGCAAAAGAAAAGAAAAGAAAAGAAAAGAAAAGAAAAGAAAAGAAAAGAAAAGAAAAGAAAAGAAAAGAAAAGAAAAGAAAAGAAAAGAAAAGAAAAGAAAAGAAAAGAAAAGAAAAAAGAATGACCGGAGACCATTTGATTGCTGGGATTTATTATATAGGATTCCACTAATGACTGAGAAATGTGTATCCAACCTGTCATCATAAAGGAAGATTTGTCTATTTTCTCTTAAGATTCAACTAGAGGCCCGTTGCACGAAGATTCATGCAAGAATAGGCCTTCCTTCCTCTGGCTGATGGCACCAGCTTCCCTCTGGCACCCAGGACCCAGGCCTTCACTCTGGCCACTGCCTTCAGCCTCCACTCCGGCCGTAGCCTCCTTCCGCCTTTGCTCTGGCTGGAGCCACCTTTGCCTTCGCTCCGGCCCTGCTGCCCTCCTGTAGTTCCCTCCACACACACCATCCCCCCCAATAGCAGGCATCCCATCCCACCCCAGCTGCTCCGCGCCTGCACACACATGCTGCCCAGAGGCCTGGAGTGGCCAGGGCAGGACGGAACACTACGTCATTGCCATGGCGATAACGCAAGCATCCTGGCCAGCTGCCACCATCTTTGTTGCATCAATTTGCATATTCCCTCCTTATTGGCTGTGGGCACTGCCATCTTTGTTGTGGAATGGTGGTCAATTTGCATATTCTGTCTTTATTACATAGGATTACTCCATTTATAAATGTGATGCCTCTTTATGTGGTTCATATAAATATAAGGCTATATTTGATCTTGGTGAACAAGGTTTTATAGCTATGCTCTCACCACACTATTGAACTTTAACTTGCCTTCTCCACTCCTCATCCTTTTTATATACTGTATGGTGTTATTTCTTACATAAATATCATATATATTTTTTAAATATTTTTATTGACCTTTAGGAAGGTAAAGGGAGAGAGAGAAATGTTGATTGACTGCCTCCTGCATGCCACCACAGGGGATATAACCCACAACCTAGGCATGTGCCCTGTGGGAAATCAAACCAGCAAGCTTCCAATGCATGACTCAAAGCTCAACCAACTGAGCCATACTGTCCAGGGCAATATATTCTATGTATTATAATTTACAATTATACTTTTTTATGTATTTTCAGGCCCTTCAAGAAATCCTGGAAGATCCAAAATAAGAAATATGCTATAATTTGCTGATGTTTCCAAGTGCCTAGAACAGTGCCTGGCACATAATAGCCTCCCAATAAATATTGAATGAAAAGTCTATTTCATTTGGTATTTTGTTCTTAGTTTAGAATTTGATTGTTGTATTTGCCTATACTTCTGTTTCCAACTGTTCTCTGGTTTCATGCTTTAGATTTAAAATTATTTGCAATCCACTCAAAAAAAAAATGTGTGTGTGTATGTTTTTTAACTGAAACCATTGGTGCATTTATCATAATTATAATATCTAATCTATTTGGATGCATATATAAAATTTTATTTTTTGCTTTCTACTTGTCCAAACTGTTCCATAACTCTATTTTCCTTCTCCTTTGTGGTTGAATTTGGATTATTTGGGTATATTTTCACATTCTATATTTCTCTCTACTAGTTTGGAAATTATATACACTTATCCTAATGTTTTAGTAGCCACCTAATGATTGTAATGTATATTCTTAACTTGTCAAAATCTAAAGGTTATCTATATTTTTATCTTCCTCTTATACAACAAATTGAACATTTTAATTCTACTCCCACTCTCCATACCAACCTATATATTATTGTGCATTTCCATTTATTTTTTCCTTTTAAAATCATATTTAAATCCTATTTTCTTATTTCTACTGTTTAAGTTAGTTTAGATTTAATCTTCTTTTAACCTCTGATTTACTACCTGGGATTACTTTCCACTTGTCTCAAGTACATTCTTTAGAAATTCCTTTAATGAGGTTGTGCTGGTGGCAAGAAGTTTCATCTTTGTGGTTTGCAATGTGCTTGTTTTGTACTTATTTCTGACAGCTATTTTCCCTGAGTATAGAGTTGTCAGTTTACTGTTGGTTTCTCTCAGCACATTGAAAATCTGCTTGCCCTGTTCTCTGACTTCCTTTGTTACTAATAAAAAATCAGTACAGTTCCAAAATCTTCTCACCGAAGGTCATCTGTCTGTTTTTCTGGCTACTTTTAATATCTTCTTGTTGCTTTGATGTCCTACAGGTTCACTCTTATGTGTTGAAGTGAGAATTCTTTCTTAATTATTTTCTTGCTGTTTGTTAGATTTTTTAAATTTGTGGATTGGTGTGTTGCAGTTCAGAAAAATACTCAACCATTACTCCTTCAAATATTTTCTCTATAGTCCTCTCTTCTCTGTTTACTCCACAAGCATCTTTTGCCTGTTTAATTGGATTCTGGCCTTTTCTTTTTCAAACCTGTCCTTCACTCACTAGTAAGAAGTTACTGACATTATTTGAGGGGGTAGCCCTTTGGGGTTTATGGTAAAGTTCCCTTTGAAAACCCTTTTGAATCAGCCTATGTTTTTGACTCTCATGTCAGTGTGGCTTTGAGGAGCAAAGTTTAAATTCTTCAAGTTTGGTAAAGTACCCTCAGAGTCACAGCCAGCTGCTACAATTCACCTATGCCTCTGCGTTTCCACTTTCACTTTGCTCTGTGGCTGAGAAAGCTCATTTTATTGCCTGCTCATGCAAGTTTTAATATATATATATATACACACCTATATATGTAGTATTTTTCAGTATTTTTAGTCAATTTCAGTGGGATGGTTAATAACCTAGATATCTAAAAGAGTTTATTTTTATTTGTTTACTTTGTTTCCTGAGTTAACGGCTCCCTTTAAGGTAATTTTTTTTGTTATCTTTGTCTCTTCTCTTTCTGTTTTAAATGTCAGTTCTCCCTGATCACCTTTCATATTGAGAATAAATTGTTAGAGGAACTACCTGGGTGCAAGGAGTAAGGGTTATGACTGCAGGCTTTCCCTGAGGAGACAGGGCAGGAGAGCTGTTATATCAGAATGCAGACGTTTTCCTTTGGAGATGCTCTACTCCTTAGAGAGGACCCCTCTTCAAGTGTGGGGCTCTGAATTGGGGGGAAGGGAGGGGATCATAGAATCAGCTGTCTCATATTCACATCTTCAACTCATTCCTTCTGTCAGCCCAGGTGTCCCATTGCATTGGAGCTGAAACTTCTGGAGCCCAATCTACTGGGTGCTCCAGTCAACACCTGTGGTCACCTCAGCTACAGAGAGATGGTATTTATTGTGGACGGTATGCCCCAGGTCATCCTTCATCCCTGTCTGCCTTGCAGAAACAGGTTGAAACCTCTTGGCAATGATGCTCACACTCCCAAGTATAGGAGGAGATTCTGAGAAATGGGCTAACATCAATGGGAGACCACAGACTTCCTGGGGACTGTGGTGGTATGATGTGTGTGAAAATGGTCCTATGGTCTCTTTACCATTTAATTTTCAGTAAAGTGGTATAGATATTTTTATATGCATGAGAACATAAGTCATGGATTGGAAAAGGGTGTCAAATTGTGAAGAAAACAGGAAATGTTTACAACACTGGAAATTGTCCAGAACAAAGCTGCAAAGTCTTTGAGGTTTTGAGCTTCGATAGGTGCAGATATACCTCTGGTGGAGTAGCTCATTTGGTTAGAGCAGTGGTTGGCAAACTCATTAGTCAACAGAGCCAAATATCAACAGTACAACGATTGAAATTTCTTTTGAGAGCCAAATTTTTTAAACTTAAACTATATTGGTAGGTACGTTGTAATTAACTTAATTAGGGTACTCCTAATTTTGTGGAAGAGCCACACTCAAGGGGCCAAAGAGCCGCATGTGGCTCGCGAGCCATGGTTTGCCAACCACTGGGTTAGAGCAACATCTTTTTACCCAATGTTGCGAGTTCAATCTCAGGTCAGGGCACATATGGAAGCAACCAATGAATGCATAAATTAATGGAACAACAAATTGGTTTCACTCAAACTCTAAAAATAAAATTAATACATTAAAAACATAGGTGCAGAAATAGATAGGAACCGATACAAATTCATAATGTAAAAGGGCACCAACAGGAGGTAGTGCAACAATTGTTTGCCCATTTTACAATCAAGCTACCAAAACTGAATATTCTAGTGACATCCAATTGTACATAAGGGGCTCTAATTTCACAGCTTTATTAAATTTTAATTTATATGAAATAAAATTCAATGCATTCTTTAGTAGATTCAATAATCAACTCTGTGAACATATTTCCCACAAGGCTTGGTATTTCCAGTTAGCTTGCATATGTGTATATATTTTGACATGAGTATTCAATTTATATTTTATTTCATTTTAATTTTTACCTTTTGATCCCTTTCAAACATTTCTCCCACCCTCACGTCTGGAAACCACCAAAACATTATCTGGATTTATTAGCTTGGTTTTTGTTGTTGTTGTTGTTAACCCTCACCTGAGTATATTCCTCCATTGATTTTTAGAGAGAATGGAAGGAGGGAGAGACACACAAAGAGAAACATCAATGTGAGAGAGACACATTGATTGGTTACCTCCCACACATGCTCTGAGCAGGGCCAGGAATGCAGCCTGCAACCAAGGTATGTACCCTTGACTGGATTCTAACCCAGGACCTGGCCATTCATGAGCCAGCACATCAACCACTGAATCAAACCAGCTACGCCTGAGTTTGCTTCCTTAATTTTATTTTTTATTTCTTTTACATTCCACATATAAGTGAGATCATACAGTATTTGTGTTTCTCTGTTTGACATTTCACTTAGCAAATGCCCTTCAGGTCCATCCATATCATTGCAATGGCAAGATTTTTTTTTTTTATGGCAGAACAACATTTTATATATATGTATTTGTCACAGTTTCTTTATCCATTCATCCATAAATAGACACAGGTTGATTCTAGCTCTTCGCTATCCTATCTAATAAAATAGTAATATGCAAATTGACCGTCACTCCAACACACAAGATGGCCGCCCCTTGTGGTCAAAGATGGCCACCCCATATGGATACAAGATGGCTGCCACAAGATGGCCAGCAGGGGAGGGCACTTGGGGGGGACCGAGGCCTGCAGGGGAAGGCAGTTGGGGGGGACCAAGCCTGCAGGGAAGGGCACTTGGGGGAAGGGGGGAACAGGCCTGCAGGGGAGAGCAGTTAGGCAAGACCAGGCCAGCAGGAAAAGGCTCTTGGGGGAAGGGACCAGGCCTGCAGGGGAGGGCAGTTAGAGGAGACCAGGCTGACAGGGGAGGTCAGTTAGAGGTGACTGGGCCAGCAGGGGAGGACAGTTGTGGGGGACCAGGCCAGCAGGAGAGGGCAATTAGGGGGGACCAGGCCAGCAGAGTAGGATAGTTGGAGGTGACCAGGCTGGCAGAGGAGGGCAGTGGGGGGGGGGGGGGACCAGGCTTTCAGGGGAGGGCAGTTGGGGGTGACCAGGAGGGAAGAGGAGGGCAATAGGGGGAGACGAGGCCAGCAGGGGAGAGCCGTTAGGGGCAATTGGGCAGGCAGGGGAGCAGTTAGACATCTATCAGGCTGGCAGGGGAGTGGTTAAGGGGTGATCAGGCTTGCAGGCAGAAGTGGTTAGGGGCAATCAGGCAGGCAGGCAGGCGAGCAATTGGGAGCCAGCAGTCCTGGATTGTGAGAGGGATGTCCCAGATTGGAGAGGGTGCAGGCTGGGTTGAGTCTCACACACACACACACACACACACACACACACACACACACACTATGCACGAATTTCATGCACCAGGCCTCTAGTTTTAAATAATGCTGTAATGAACATGGGAGTGAAGATATCTTTTCAAGTTAGTGTTTTTGTTTTCTTCAGCTGAATATACAGTAGCTGAATTGCTAGATCATATGGTAGCTCTATTTTTAATTTTTTGAGGAGCCTCCATACTGTTTTCCACAGTGGCTGCACCAATTTACATTCCCACTAAGAGTGCATTAGGATTCTATTTTCTCCACATCCTCACCAACACTTGTTATTTTTGTTATTGTGATCATAGCCAGTCTGACAGATAGAGGTTATATCTCATTGTGATCTTGATTTCCACTTGCCTGATGACTAGTGATGTTGAGCATCTTTTCATGTACCTGTTAGACATCTGTATGTCTTCTTTGGAAAATGTCTGTTCAGATTTTCTCCCTATTTTTCAGATCAAATTGTTTGGGTGTTTTTTGCAATTGAGTTGCATGAATTCTTTACAGAGCTTGGATATTGTAAATATTTTCTGCCATTCAGTATGGTGCCTTTTCATTTTGTTGATGGCTTCCTTTCTTGTGCGGAAGCCTTTTAGTTTGTTGTAGTCCCACTTGTTTATTTTTGTTTTTGCTTTTGCTGTCATATTCAAAAAATCATCACCAAGACCTGAGTCAAGGAGTTTACCACATATGTTTTTGTATAGGAGTTTCATTGTCAGGTATATGTTTTTCAAGTCTTTAATTTATTTCGATTAATTTTTGTATCTGGTGTAAAACAGTGGTCAATTTCTATTCTTTTGCATGTGACTGTCCAGTTCTCCCAACATCTGTTATTAAAGAGACTGTTCTTTTCCTATTGTATATTCTTGGCTCCTTTGTCATAAATTAATTGACAATATAAGAGTAGGATTATTTCTGGGCTATTTTGTTTCAATGATCTATGTATCTGTCTCTATGCCAGTGTCATACTGTTTTAATTATTGTAGTTTCATCATAAAGTTTAAAATCAGGTGGCATGATGCCTCCAGCTTTGTTCTTTCTCAAGATTGCTTTGGTAACTAGAGGTCTTTTGTGTTTCCATACAAGTGTTCTATTTCTGTGAAAAATGAACAAATAATCATCACTATAGTTTTTCCTTTCCTAGAATTTCATATTATTGTAACATAGAAGAAGTAGTCATTTGTACTCAATGAGTTTCACTTAGCATTTCTGTTCAGATTCATCCATGCTGTGGCATGTATGTCTTTTTGTTCTCTTTCATTGCTGACTAGAAGTCCATAGTATGTGTATTGGTATCCTTGTTCTGCTATAACAAACTACCAAGAGTTGGGTGTCTTAAAACAACAGAAACTTATTCTCTCACAGTTCTGGAGGCTAGAAGTCTGAAGTCAAGGTGTCTTCTGGGCCATGCCATCACCGTGGGCTCTGGGAGAGAATCTGTTCTTAGCTTCTTTATTTTCTTTTTTTTTTTTTAGCTTCTGATGTTGCCAGTAATCCTTGGTGCTCACTGCCTTTGTACTTATCACTCAGGTCTCTGCTTCCATTGTCCTTCTTATAAGGACACCAATCATACTACATTAAGGGACCACCCAGCTCCAGTATGACACCGTATGAACAAATTATATCTCCAAAGGACCTATTTTTAAATAAAAACATATTCTGAGATTTCAGGTGTTAAAACTTTAACAACTCTTTTTAGGGGGCACAATCTAACCCACAACAGTACAGATATACCAGAATTTGTTTATTCATTTACCAATTGAAGAACATTTGGGTGCTTCCAGTGTGAGCTATTATGAATATTACAAGAGTCCCGGTGCATGGAATTCGTGCACGGGGAGGGTGGGGGGAGGGAGAGAGAGTCCTCAGCCCAGCCTGCACCCTCTTCAATCTGGGACCCCTCAAGGGATGTCCAACTGCCTGTTTAAGCCCTATCCTATTGGGATAAGACCTAAAAGGGCAGTCAGACATCCCTCTCACAATCCAGGACTGCTGGCTCCCAACTGCTCACCTGCCTACCTGCCTTCCTGATTGCCCCTAACCGCTTCTGCTTGCCAGCCTGATCACCCCCTAACCAATCCCCTGCCAGCCTGATTGCCCCTAACTGCCCTCCCCTGCTGGCCCAGTCACCCCCAACTTCTCTCCTCTGCCAGCCTGGTCACCCCCAACTGCCCTCCCTTGCAGGCCTGGTATCCCCCAACTGCTCTCCCCTCCTGGCCTAATCGCCCCCAACTGTCCTCCCTTGCAGGCCTGGTCTCTCCCAACTGCCCTCCTCTGCTAGCCATCTTGTGGCAGACATCTTGTGTCCACATGGGGGCAGCCATCTTTGACTACATAGGGGCAGCCATCTTGTGTGTTAGAGTGATGGTCAATTTGCATATTATTCTTTTATTAGATAGGATACTGGTTATTATGTGGCATTCATATACAACTCTATGTTTTTATTTCTGTTAAGAAAATCACTAGAAATAGAATAGCTGGTTTGCATGTTTAATTTTATGAGATACTGTCTATCCTCCCCCCTAATGTGATAGCTTTATTTTCTTATATAAAATCTTTATTGTTGAGGGTATTACAGATGTTCCCCTTTTTGTCGCCATTGCCCTCCTCCCACCTGGTTCCCACCCCACCCCATGTCTTTACCACCCAATTATCTGTGTCCATAGGTAATGCATATATGCATATAATATCTTTAGTTAATCTCTTTCTGCTCCACCTCCTTCCTTCCCTCTGAGATTTAGTCTCTTCCATGTTTCCATGCTTCTGATTCTATTTTATTCATCAGTTTATTCTGTTCATTAGATTTCTTGTTCATTTATTTTGATTCATAGACTCAATTGTTAATAGATATGTATTTATTGTCATTTTAATATTCATATTTTTTTTTCTCTTCTTAAAGAATATGCTTCAAAATTTCATGTAATACTGGTTTAGTGGTGATAAATTCCTTGTCTGTGAAGCTCTTTATCTGACCCTCAATTCTAAAAGATAGCTTTTGATGGCTAGAGTAATCTTGGTTGTAAGCCCTTAATATTCATTACTTTGAATATTTTTGCCACTCTCTTCTGGCCTGCAAAGTTTCTGTTGAGAAATCAGCTAACTTCCCTATTAGTGCTTCCTTGTAGGTAACGGATTGCTTTTCTCTTGTTTCTTTTAAGATTCTCTCTTTATCTTTCACCTTTGGCATTTTTTTCATATATTTTTTCTTTATTGATTAAGGTATTACATATGTGTCCTTACCCCCCATTGCCCACCCCACCCCACCCATCCCCTCACCCCCCTGGTGTCTGTGTCCATTGGCTAGTCTTATATGCATGCATACATGTCCTTTGGTTGATCTCTACCCCTAAATCCCCACCTTCCCCTACCTTCCCTCTGAGGGTTGACAGTCTGATGGATGCTTCTCTGTCTCTGGATCAATTTATGTTGTTCATTATATTCCATAAATGAGTGAGATTATGTGATATATATCTTTCTCTGACTGGTTTATTTCGCTTATCATAATGCTCTCCAGTTCCATCCATGCTGCTGCAAATGGTAGGAATTTCTTCTTTTTATAGCAGCATAGTATTCCATTGTGTAGATGTACCACAGTTTTTTAATCCACTCATGTGCTGAGGGGCACTTAGGGTGTTTCTAAATCTTAGCTACGGTAAATTGTGCTGCTATGAACATAGGGGTGCATATATCCTTTCTGAATGGTGTTTCTAGTTTCTTGGGATATATTTCTAGAAGTGGGATCACTGGGTCAAATAGGAGTTCCACTGTTAGTTTTTTGAGGATACTCCATACTGTTCCCTACAGTGGCTGCACCAGTTTGCATTCCCACCAGCAGTGCAGGAGGGTTCCTTTTTCTCCACATCCTCATCAGCACTTTTCTTTTGTTGATTTGGTGATGATAACCATTCTGACAAGTGTGAGATGGTACCTCATTGTTGTTTTGATTTACATCTCTTGGATGATTAGTGACTTTGAAAATGTTTTCATATGTCTCTTGGCCTTCCTTCTGTCTTCTTTCAAAAAGTATCTATTTAGGTCCATAGCCCATTTTTTTTAATTGGGTTGTATAACTTCCTTTTGTTAAGCTGTATGAGTTCCATGTAAATGTTCAACATCAAAGCCTTATTGGTGATAACATTGGCAAATATGTTCTCTCATGCAGTGGGCTTTCTTGTTGTTTTTTGATGGTTTCTTTTGCTGTGCAAAAGCTTTTCATTTTGATATAGTCCCATTTGTTTATTTTCTCTTTAGTTTCCATTGCCCTAGGATCTGTATTGGTGAAGAAATTGCTTCAGAATATGTCTGAGATTTTTCTGCCTGTGGATTCCTCTAATATTTTTATGGTTTCCCATCTTATGTTTAACTCCTTTAACTATTTTGAGTCTATTTTTGTGTATGGTGTAAGTTGGTGGTCTAGTTTCATTTTTTTGCCTGTATCTGTCCAATTTTCCCAACACCATTTATTGAAGAGAATGTCTTGACTCCATGAGTATGCTCTTGCCTCCTTTGTCAAATATTATTTGAGCATAGTGGTTTGGGTCTATTTCTGGGTTCTCTGTTCTATTCCATTGATCTATATGTCTTCCCTTGTGCCAGTACCAGGCAGTTTTGGGAACAATGGCTTTGTAATATAGCTTGATATCTGGCATTGAGATCCCTCCTACTTTGTTCTTCTTTCTCAGGATTGCTGCAGCTATCGGGGTCTTTTTTCATTCCAGATGAATTTCTGGAGAGTCCGTTCTAGGTCTGTGAAATATGCCATTGGTATTTTAAGGGGGGAGTGCATTGAATCTATAGATTGCTTTGGGTAGTATGGACATTTTAAATGATGTTGATTATACCATTCCATGAACACAGTGTGTTCTTCCATCTGTTTATGACTTCCTCTGTCCCTTTTTTCAGTGTCCTGTAGTTTTCCGCATATTAGGTCTTTTACCTCCCTAGTTAAGTTTATTCCTAAGTATCTTTTTTTTTTTTTTTTGATACGATGGTAAATGAGATTTTTTTTTTTTTTTAGTCTTTCTTTCTTTAAGTTCACTATTGGTGTATAAAAATACCATAGATTTCTTGGTGTTAATTTTGTATCCTGCCACATTGCCCAATGCATTTTTTAAGTCCAATAATTTTTAATGGAGTCTTTAGGGTTTTCTAGGTACATTATCATGTCATTTGAGGATAATGACAGTTTTACACCTTCTTTTCTAATTTAGATACCTTTTATTTCTTCTTCTTGTCTAATTGCTATGGCTAGCACTTTCAGAACTATGTCGAACAGGAGTGGTGAAAGTGGACATCCCTGTCTTGTTCCTGTTCTCAGGTGAAATGGTTTTAGTTTTTGCCCATTGAATATGATATTGGATGTAGGTTTATCATATAAGCCTCTTATTATGTTGAGGTATGATCCTTCTATTCCCATCTTGCTGAGGGTTTTTATCAAGAAAGGGTGTTGGATTTTGTCAAAAGCTCTTTCTGCATCAATTGATAACACTATGTGATTTCTATCTCTCAATTTGTTTATGTGATGTGTCAAGTTTATTGACTTACAGATATTGTACTAACCTTTCATCCCTGGGATAAATTCTACTTGTTCATGGTGTATGATCTTTCTAATGTATTGCTGGATCCAATTTACTAGAAGTTTGTTGAGGATTTTGGCATCTATGTTCATGAGGGATATTGGCCTGTAATTCTCTTTGATTGTGTTGTCTTTATCTGGTTTTGGTATTAGGGTGATGCTGGCTACATAGAATGAGCTTGGAAGTGTTCCTTCCTCTTGAATTTTTTTTGCAATAGTCTGAGGAGGATAGGTTTTAGTTCTTCCTTGAATGTTTAGTAAAACTCCCTTGTGAAGTTGTCTAGCCCCAGGCTTTTGTTTTCTGGAAGCGTTTTGGTGACTGCTTCAATTTCTTCCATAGTTATTGACCTATTGAGATTTTTAGATTCTTCTTGATTGAGTTTTGGAAGGTTGTATTTTTCTAGGAATATGTCCATTTCTGCCAGGTTGTCTAATTTTTTTAATAGAGCTGTTCATCAGTATTTTGTAACAATCTTTTTTATTTTTTTGAGGTCTGTTGTTATATCACCTCTTTCATTTCTGATTTTGTTTATTTGAGTCCTCTCTCTTTACTTCTTGGTGAACCTGGCTAGAAGTTCATCAATCTTGTTTATCCTTTCAAAGAACCACTCTTGGTTTCATTGATCTTTTGTATTGTTTTTTGTTTCCTTTTCTTTTTGGTCTCTATGTCATTATTTGTGTTCTGATCTTTATTATTTCCTTCCTTCTGCTCACTCTGGGCTTTTCTTGTTGCTCTCATTCTAATTCTTTAAGTTGTAGAGTTAGATGATTTACTACCATTTTTTTGTTTGTTTTAGATAGGCCTGTAGAGATATAAACTTCCCTCTCAGGACTGCTTTCATTGTGTCCCATAGATTATGGATTGTTGTGTTTTCATTGTCATTCATTTCCAGGATGTTTTTAATTTATTCTTTCATATCTTTGGTAATCCAATCAATGTTGTTTTCTTTTATTATTGTTTAAATTATTACATTTAGTAGTACATACATCGCCTTTTTTTCCCCATTGACCTTCCCCCAGCCTCTCTTACCCCCTGTCGCATGTCCTCATCCCACCCCCACCCCCAGTGTCTTGTGTCCATTGGTTGTGCTTATATGCATGCATACAAGTCCTTTGGTTGATCTCTTCTCCACCCCACCCCCAACACTCCTCAGCCTTCCTGCTGTAATTTGACAGTCTGTTTGACACTTTACTGCCTCTGTATCTATCTTTTTATTCATCAGGTTATAATGTCCTTTATTTTCCATAAATGAGTGAGATCATGTGGTATTTTTCTTTAATTGCTTGGCTTATTTTACTCAACATAATGCCCTCCAGAGCCATCCATGCTGCTGCAACTGGTAAGAATTCCTTCCAGCAAACAAAAGCCTGGGACCAGACAGCTTCACAGGGGAGTTTTACCAAACATTCAAGGAAGAACTAAAACCTATCCTCCTCAGACTATTCCAAAAAATTCAAGAGGAAGAAACACTTCCAAGCTCATTCTATGTAGCCAGCATCACTTCCAAGCTCATTCTATGTAGCCAGCATCACCCTAATACCAAAACCAGATAAAGACAACACAATCAAAGAGAATTATAGGCCAATATCCCTCATGGACATAGACAAAATCCTCAACAAAATTCTAGCAAATTGGATCCAGCAATACATCAGAAAGATCATACACCATGACCAAATAGGATTTATCCCAGGGATTCAAGGATGGTACAATATTCACAAATCAATAAACGTGATACATCACATAAACAAATTGATAGATAAAAACCACATAGTCATATCTATTGATGCAGAAAAAGCATTTGACAAAATCCAACATCCTTTCTTGATAAAAAATCTCAGCAAGGTGGGAATAGAAGGATCATACCTCAACATAATAAAAGCCATATATGATAAACCCACAGCCAACATCATACTCAATGGGAAAAAACTAAAACCATTTCCCCTAAGAACAAGAACAAGACAGGGATGCTCATTCTCGCCACTCCTGTTCCACATAGTACTGGAAGTATTAGCCATTGCGATTAGACAAGAAGAAGAAATAAAAGGCATCCAAATTGGAAAAGAAGAAGTAAAACTCTCCTTATTTGCAGATGACATGATACTGTACATAAAAAAACAATCGTTGTTTAATAGCATGCTATTCAGCTTCCAAGTGTTTGAATTTCTGTTTTATTTTTATTGTAGTTTATTAATAATATTATGCCATTGTGGTCTGAGAAGATTCTTGATATGATTTCAATCTTCTTGAATTTGGAGAGACTTTGCCTGTGACCCAATATGTGGTCTATCTTTGAAAATGTCCCATGTGCACTTGAGAAGAACATATATTCCATGGCTTTGGGGTGAAATGTTCTGAAGATGTCCATCTGATCTAGTGAGTCATTTAGGATTGCTGTTTCTTTGCTAATTTTTTGTCTAGATGATTTATCCAGTGATGTCAGTGGGGTATTCAAGTCCCCTACAATGACTGTATTGTCATTGATCTCTTCCTTTATATCTTCGATAACCAGAATCCTGAGATGAGAGAAGTAAATTTCCAGAAGCTGAGAGCACTGGCTACAGAATGGCTAAGATTCAGAGAAACTGTAGGTACATATTCAGATTATTATTTAGTTACTAGCTGTACCCGGCCACGCGTTGCTGTGGCTCAGTCTGGTTAAATGGAAAAGAAAGAAAAGAGAAAGTGCACATTTCTAATATGTTTAATTTCACAATGCTTGTGGGTATACAATATTTTTTGTTGTTCCATTGTCTGTGCAGATATAGAGATTGTCTGGTTTGCCAACTCTAGAACACGCAACATATAATTGTCCAAGTGAGAAGCAATCTGTGTCTAGATCTAAACCACACAATTCTAAAGATTGGCCCTGAGCTTTGTTGATGGTGATTGCAAACGCCAATCGAATTGGGAATTGCAATCTCTTAAATTGAAATGGTATATCCGTTGGAATCATAGGAATCTTGACATCTTCACCTTTGAAAGGTCCCGTCAAGATTGTTGCTTCTACGACCTTGCTCATTAATTTTTTTACTGCAAGCCGCGTGCCGTTGCAAAGCTTTGGCTGGTTGATACTTCGCACCATGATAATTGGTATGCTGATTTTCAATTGCAGTATGTGTGGTGGCATCCCTGGCAGATCAAGTGAATTCAAAAATTCTGTTGGATAATTAACCGCTTCATCTACTTCCACAACAGTGTCGACAGACTTGTATGTGACTGCCTCGCTTTGAATGTTAGACTGAATAATATTGTTAAGTTCGTAGACATCTTTGTTCTTGGTCGCAAGAATAACTCGTTCACTCAGCCAATCGTGATTCTTATAATTGGTTTGAATATTGGGAAATACTTTTTCAACCAATTCTCCGATGAAGAACAATATTTCTAGGTTGGAATTGACCTCCTACTATAACAATTGCCACTTCATCTATAGTTGGAGCATTGAATCTTCACACATGTTCTCCAGCAGGCGTTTTGTCAGCATGAATAGCAATCTTGTGTGTATCAGATGGCATCATGTCAATTACTGTTTTGAACAAATGCACTAAATTGTGTGTGTGGTTTTTTTTTTTTTTGTGAAGAAGCTCTTGCAGTTGGGAAACAATGGACCTTTTTATGCCATAGAAATTCCGCAGTGTGCATTCAATTCATCATTGCCATCACCGATGAAATACATTTGTAGGAATTTATGTTGACCATCTGGGAACGGAAGCAGGAAGCCGGCTTTATGATAAATTTGTCCTTTCACTTTGAAAGTTGGCATGAATTGAGCTGTTACGATTTCTGCACCGAACGACGTCATTTGGAAGCATGAGTTGTATTTCCTGATGTTAGATAGGAAATGCTTTGATTCAGCGGTATATCCGGCAAGCAAAGTTTTTAATGGCTCTTGCGGTTCTCCAAGTTGAGGCAGTTTAATTTTTCCTGCGGTGCAACACATTCCTTTCGTTTCTCCATTAAATTTCAGAGCCTTGCAATAAGGACACACTTCAGTCATAGTGCCGATGAGAACATGCCAGCTCAAACTATAATCATCAGCTGCGTTGTACCGGAATGCAAGGCAATTGTAATCACGTGATTGCTGAGCACGGAGTCGTGTTTGACGCTGATCTGCTGTTTCTTGTTGATGTCTTTCGGCCTGTAGCCTTCATTCTGTTGAGAACAAAGCAAATCTGAAGCTGCAGAACGCGATCACCGCGCTCGCAACCATGCATTCTCAAGTCTGGCTGCACGTCGCTCTGCTGCTTCCTCGGCAAGTATTTGAGCCATTCTTTGCCTGTTTTGCTCATTCGCTGAAGCCTGTTCCTCCTCAGTTTGATTTGCAATTACTCTTCGCATTGCTTCTGCTCCGCGAGTATGACGACCTAGGTTTGATCTTCTGCGAGGCATTATTTGGATGAACTAAAGCAGATCGAACTATACTCACGAAATGAACGCTATGGTAAACGACACAGCTCAATTCCAACCCAATAATTAAATCTAAATGAAAGTAAATCGAAATCTATGAAAATTCAATTTAACAATGCAATCAGAAACATTGAAATGGAATAATAAAATATTTAGTATAGCGTGTGTTGCTTTTACATCCAACAGATGGCACTGTTTTTCAAAAAAAGCATGTTTTTACCTGTCACAGGTGTCAAATCTATATAATCGTAGGTATAAGGTATATAAAAACACACGCATATTCAAATGCAGCGTTGTGCCAAAATTTCAAAGCAATCAGTGAAGAACTTTCAGAGATTTAAGATTTTGAACAAACGAACATTTACATTTTTATTTATATAGATCATCTCAATGGAAAACTCCAGCCTATGGATATCCTGAAAGCATTAGTTGGTCATCAAGATGGGAAGTAGGAAAATCATGGGACGTGAAACAAAAAGCCATCAAAGCCCAGCTCCAATGCTGACAGCATATAGCAATCTGCGTGACAGATGGCAGATAAGGCCATGAATTATTCCCATCTCTGTATACTTGCCCCTTTTGAATGTGGATTTGCAGCTCCTCCCTCAAGGTGCTGAGTCTATTTCTCCACCCCTTGCATCTGGTGGACCCTGTGACTTCCTCTGGACAATAGGGCAGTAGAAGCATGATGCAAGGAGACTCCAAAAGTGCTGATGTCCTGTGGCTGGCTATCTCTTTCTGGTCTTCAGAACCCTGCGACAGCTTCATAAAGAGGCCAGGACTAGCATGATCAATGGTGAGGAACACAAGGCCCAGTTATCCCTGTCCTGCCCAAGAGCCTGCTAACTACCAGACATGTCCATGGGCTATCCAATTCAAAATTACCCAGTTGCTGGATCTTGAGAGTATCATACTCAGCACAAATGTCTGATGAAAAAGCACAAGAACCATATGATTGCACTCATACTTGGGATATAAAATAGAAATCAATCAGCCATCAAACAAAACAAATAAACTCATAGCCTTGTACAGCATTGCTGAATGGTTAGAGCATCAGCCAAAACACCAAAGGGTCATGGGTTCAATTCCGTGTCAAGGGCACATACCTGCATGGAAGGTTTGATGCCCTGCCCTAGACAGGGCCCCCTGAGAGAGACAATCAATCAGTGTGTCTCTCTCACATCAATGTTTCTCTTTCTCTCTCTCTCTCTCTCTCCTTCTCTCTCCCCCTGTCTTCCCCTCCCTTTCTCTCTTCTATTTTCTCTAAAAAAAAATCAATGAAAAAAATCCCTAGGTAAGAATTACCCAAAAACTAACTAACTAACAAACTAAAAAACAGACACAGACAACAGTATGGTGGTGACCAGTGGGACAGGGGCATGGGGAAAGGTTGAACAAAGTAAAAGGTCAAATATATAGTGATGGAATGAGAAAAGGCTTTGGATGGTGAGCATACAATGCAATACACAGATGATGTTTTGTACATTTGTACATCTGAAACTTATATAATATTATTAACCAATGTCACCTCAATAAATTTAATCTGCAATGATGGTAGAACCATCTGCATCTTGTATTTCTACTATTACCTGGGAACAAGCACAATACTGGACAAAGAGTGGTTCTCAATAAATAGTTGTTAAATAAAGAAATTGATCAAAATCTCTCTGCTTCTTGCTTTCTCTTTGATCTTTATGTCCAGCCTACATCTTTGGAAAAGATTATCCTTTCCTTATTCATCAATGTTTAGTGACACAGAAACAAACTATTACATTTTTGTTGCTGTTAATCTTCACTTGAGGATATTTTATTTATTTATTTTTTTAGAGAGAGTGGAAGGGAGGGGTGGAGGGAGGAGGGGGGGGGAGAGAGAGAGAGAGATATGAGAGAGACACATTCATTGGTTGCCTCCTACATGAGCCCTAACTGAAGTGGGGGATCTAATCTGCAACCCAGGCATGTGCCCTTGACTGGGAATCAAACCCACAACCATTTGGTGCCTTGGCTGGTATGCTCTAAAGCTCACAACCAAGTGTGTTAGCTCTGAGACCTATTGGGAGCCACATGGGCCAAAGCCAAGCTATTACATTTTAAATATTTTTTCCTCCTTGCTATCTAGAAATGTTGGCAAAGGGGAAAGCCATTTGAATAACTCATATTGGAGCAGACTTTGACTGGGACAGGATGAACTTGCTAGTTGTTAAAAACTGGCTCATCTAATAGGAAGCCATCAAATACAAACTTGAATCACTATTAAACAGATAGACACTCCTTTTGAAAGAAGAGTTATATCTTTATATCTTAAGGATAGGGAGTAGGAAACAGTTTCTTGTAAACTAAGAAGAGAAATGTTTACAATTCAGCTTTGGCCACAAAGTTGATGTTGGTGATGGATGTTCAGAGGGATAATATGCTGAGCTGTGCTTCTTGAACTTACTAGTGCTCTTCACCCACCAGCTTCCCACAGAGCTAGTTCTGTCTGCTCACCCAACTCCACCCCTGAAAGCTTCTAGTTTATTTATAAATTCTATAAATTGTTAAAGGAGTCATTTATTTATATAAATATCCTCTGAGCAGCAATCCCTGAAAGAATCACTATTTTGTAGGGTTCAGTCTTTAAAATGGATTGCAGCTTAAAATCAGCAGAAACAGGAAACAGAAAGAATGATAAATCTACACTGAGCCAGATGGTTATGGTTCAGTGTCAACATATGAACCAGGAGATCACGGTTTGATTTCTGATCAGTGCACATGCCTGGGTTGTAGGCTGGATCCCCAGGAGGGACCTGCTGGAGGCAGCCAATCAATGATTTTCTCTCATCATTGATATTTCTATCTCTCTCTCCCTCTCCCTTCCCCTCTGAAATTTTATATATATATGGTCTTTGCTGAGAGCAAGTTTTCCAGGAGGTTTAAGATATAGATTCAGGGGAAAAGACCCCTCAACACCAAACCGCACATTTCCTTGCCTCTCCCCACAACATACAAACAAACACCTATTTTCCTTTACCTGGAAAATCTAGGTCCTATTCCTTTCTCTAAGTGTGAAGTCAATGCTAAGCTGAGGATATTGAGGAAGAGGAGAAAAGAGGAAGTTAGGGGAGAAGCTGCACAAACTTGTTCATGTAAGAGACAGGCCCACCTTACTATCTAAAACAACTTTCTGCCTTTTCTTGACCTTCCTCCAGACTTGGTGCTGGTGGATTCCATCACTGGTGCACATCTTGGGCCCTTCCAAACATACTCAGGCCAAGTAGAACCAGTAAAAAAAAAAAAAAACTGGATTGTTTTGTAGTTCCAAACAGGTAGCCCAGGATGGGTCACAGTCACCTCCTGACATTGACCTACACCAGAGTGCTTCCCAAGAGGCTCCAAAGCTAACACACCAAGTTGTGAGCTTTAGCGCATATCAGAGAATGACCCAATGAGCCCACAAGCAATACATACAGAAGGGAGATCTTGGTAGGCACCAGATCCTGATGGGAAAATTCTGCTTTATTGAGTCAGACTCTTCATAGCAGCTTGCACACTGTGGTTGATGTTTATCCTCATAGTCAACCAGTATGAGGGTCAATTCCACCCATGGATGGGCCAACAGCAATCAAGATTCAACTACAATAGGAGGACTCACATATTCCACACATGGAACATTCCTGGGACACCTAGCTCAAGTGATCAGAGAGACTGTGTCACTGAACCACACAGGACAGCTAATATGTAAGGTCAGCATACCAAGACAGGGAGACATAGCAGAACTACATAATATACAGATACAAATATAGAGAGGCAGCCAAACTGAGGAAACAAAGAAACAAGCTCCAAACAAAATAACAGGAGAAAAAATCGGAAAAAGAAGTAAATGAAATGGAGGCAAGCCATCTACCTGATATGAAGTTCAAAACAATGGTTATAAGGATGATCATGGAACTTAGTGAGAACTTCAATGGAAAGATAGCAAGCATAAAAAAAGATATAGAAACCATAAAGAATAACCAGTCAGAAATGAAGAATACAATACCTATAATGAAGAATACACTAGAAAAAATCAACCAGAGATTTGGTGAAGCAAATAATCAAATCAGTTATTTAGAAGACAATGTAGCAGAAAACATCCAATCAAAGCAATAAAAAGAAAAAATAAGTTTTCAAAGTGAAAATAATTTTAGGTACTTCTGTAATAGTATAAAGCATAAAAACATTCCCATCATAAGGATACCAGAAGGAGAAAAGAGAGAGCAAGAGATTGATAACCTATTTTTAAAAATAATGACTGAAAACTTTCCTAATCTGATGAAGAAAAAAGACACATAAGTCCAGGAAATGCAGAGAGTCCTTAACAAGATGAACCCAAAAAGCCCCACACCTATGTGCATTATCATTTAAATGACAAAGCCTAGAAATGAAGAGTGAATCTTTAAAATAGCAACAGAAAGACAGTTACTTATAAGGAAGCTACCATAACATTGCCAGTTAGTTTCTCAATAGAAACTTTCAAGGCCCGAAGAAATTGGCATGAAATATGCAAAGTCATGAAAAGTAAGGACCTAAAAGCAAGATTACTCCACCTAGAAAGGTTATCATTTAAAATTGAAGAAGAGATAAAAGGCTTCCCAGGCAAGAAATGGCTTAAGGAGTTCATTACCACCAAACCAGTATTACAATAAATTTTTTAAGGAACTTCTCTAAAAAGAAGTAACAATTTTAAAAAAGCAACATAGGTATAACTTTTTAAAATGTCAATAAATACATACTTACCAATAATCAATTTAAATGTAAATGGATTAAATTTGCCAATCAAAGGGCATAAGATAGCTGAATAGATGAGAAAGCAAGACTGATATATATGCTGTATACAAGACATTCCCTACAGAATGAAGGACACACAAAGACTGAAAGTAAAGAGATGGAAAATATATTTCATGAAAATTAAAATTAAAAAGAATCTGAAGTAGCATACTTATATCAGACAACATACAATTTTTTACTCTGTGGACCTCCTTGGATGCTCAGTGACTCCCAGTATCTTTCATGTCTTGCTTTTGCTCTTCAATGTATGCTTGAACTTTGGCCAGGTAGCACCTGTGCTCTTCTGGGGTGCTGTCCCTGCCTCCCTGGGGCATCTGTGCATCGCAGAAGTGGTTGTTTGTGTAGAACTTACCCTGGTTATCCCTCTCCAAGTTCTCAACCACAGCCATCAGCTCCTCCAGCTGCTCCCTCTGCTCCTCCCCAGTGGCCTGGTTGTTGAGGCCACAGTATCTATTCCCACACTCCTGGACCAGGATCTGCAGGCTGTGGTTGTCTGTGTTGACTATGTACTCATCCAAGGACGTGTCCCATAAATCCTCCATGTGAGTAAAGAGGACCACCACATGTCTCATGGCTCCTGCCCCAACGACCTCCTTCACTCTCCTCACTGCCACCGTGTCCTGGGGAGTGAAGCGTCCCAGCTGCGTCACCAGCAGAAGCACATGGGACCCTGGGGCTGAGAGCAGGTAGCAGTCTCCAATGTCCTTGTACATTTCTTGGTCCTGGATCTTGGCCTCAAAGATGGAGGGCGTGTCAACCACCAAGATTTTCCTGCCATTCCATGTGCCTGTGTCCACCTGGCATGTCCTGGTCACAGCCTGGGCCCCCAGCCTGGACTCAAACACAGGTTGACAGAGGATGCTGTTCCCAGTGGCACTTTTCCCACAGCCAGATTTGCCCACCAGGATGAGCCTCAGTAGGGAGATGATGGAAACTGGTTTCTTCTACACTTCCTGAAAGAGAAAAATTGTGTATCTTATTAAGCTAGTGCTGCTTCCAATTTTTCAGTCATGGACCCTAGTGGTATCTCATTAAAGCTGTGGACCTTCCTCCCAGGAAACTGTCATATCTAAATACACACAAAAGTTTCCAACAACTTTAGGAGGTTCTCGGGTCATAGGAAGTCTACATAGGACCTATAGCCAACAGTAAGAACTGCTACACTGAGAAGGTTAATCCAAGTCCTTCATCTAGACCAGGGAAGATAGTTTTTCTGAAAGTAAAGTGGTCCCTGTGTGTCTCCAGGGATGGTGCCTGGCCAGTTTCATGTTAAATGTGAAATTAGAAGGAGGCAGAGGATAAGAAGTCACACATGGGAAAATATTACCACCTCTTTTCACCCACAAATTCACAGGAACACTTGTATAGACGTGCTCAACATATTCACCTAAACCTTGGGAGAAAAGGAAGTGTCAGCTGTGACCTTCCACCAAGGACCAGTTGAGGGTCCCTGGGTCTCTGTTCTTTGGGTGGGGAGTTCTCTGCTTGAAATTGAGACAAGGTCATAGTTAATGACAAAGGCAAAATCTGGGAGATGCTCAGGATGAGTGGCTGAAGAGGATGGAATTTAAGACCATTAGTAGTACATGTGATGGAAAGATCTCTTACTTGGCTGATTGAATTACAAGAAGTTAACAAAAGTGGTGTTGGAGAGGGCAACACTGAGTCAAGAGCTAAAACCTTCAAGGGAACAAGAAGGGTGAAAACCCGGGGCATCCTAGAGTTCTATGAGCCCAAATGGATTCCAAGTTCATTGCAATGTCCTAAAATCTATTATTTTATTTCTTCTACTCTGGGTTAGTTCTTCCTTTCCTGCAGTGTTCTGGGGTGTTTTGAAGCATGCATGATTAATAAATCTTTCTGGGAGATATTTCCATTTTCTGCTCACAGTGGACAAGGAAAGATAAAATGTATTCACAATTCAGTTCAAAACCCTGCAACTTCTGACTTGAAGTTTCATTTCCACATTTCCCACACATCATGTGCACAGAGAGCATCACACTGAAGGGGTCGGGTGGAGGTGGGGGTGAAAGTGGTGGGGAAGTTAAAGAAAAAAGGAGCACTGACTTTTTCTTCTTCAGTTTAAAATCACTGGTTTCTGTCACTGTGTTTGAGGTGAAGAAACTATGCCTCTTGAGGAGTTGGAGGATTTCTTTCCTTCAGCCTTAGTTCCATATCTGTTCTTTGGAAGTCCTTCCATTGTCTTCTAGGATAAAAACAGGAAAAGGATAAAAAGTAAGTGTCCACATGGAGTTGGTAAGGCCTGAGGTCGCCTCCAGTTCAGACTCCTAAGAATAATTCTCCATCAAGGAACCATTTCCATTGCTAATTTCCCAACTCACATTATGCCCTCAAAACTCTATACAGAACTTTAAGCGAACCTGGTGAAGCTTACAAAATGCACTGTGGACACAATGCTTGGTCTCTTCCTTTCTGTCTCAGTTTACAGTAGAGCAGGAAATGTTTTAAAACCAATCAATTGTTTATGTCCGTCCAACTGTAAAAGACATGAAGTGAAAAAAAGCATTCTTTATGGAATGAGGAGGGGAACAGTATTTTATTATATGTTTTGGAATCAAAGTAGGCCAACTTTCTGGAAAAAGTACTTCCCCTCATGTCAGTCCTTGAAAGAATCATGTCCCATATCTAACCTTCCCTAGGGAAGGTGCCTGTACTTTTCTTCTTGGTCACTGGAATAACCATGTGACACAAAGAGCATTGGGCACTGGAAATTCTCATTACTTCAAAAAGCCAAGGTCATTTACAGCAAGGTAATTTTTCCTCTGTTCTAGCAAGTTTGTGATTAGCCCCCTGAGCAGTTGGTGGAGAGAAGGCAGTGCCATGGGCAAAGAGAAGGAATCAACATAGAGGACAAATTCAAGAAAAACTCACTTCCTGCTCAGTGTTTAATCAAATGTTTTTCCTGACTGGCTCTGAGGTCCTTGTCTCCCAGTGATCACCATTTTGTATCTGAGTAGATTTAAACGGAAATTTGCACAACCATTGGCATGAATTGGCATAAATGTTTCATTCAAATGAGGCATAATATTGTGTCACTCATTTTGTTGTTAGAAAAGGCAAGTATGTGACATACCTAAGATGAGGTTATATTTACTTATTCAGTTTTAAAAATTATGCAGTTATGAAACAAGTTTTTAAGTGAAGATATACAGGAACTTTTGAAACAAAAGCCTACAATTTGCAATGAACAAATGTAAGTATTTTGGCATTTTTACTGCAGCTGTTCCGTGTGGTTAAAAATTTAACACATTACACATGAATTTCATTTATCTTTTTTGACTCCCCAGGCTTCCTTTCCCTCCCACTGTCATTCAGAGGCAACCAATATTCTGAGGTTTTTACGTATCATCTCATGTGTATTTACACTTCTACCTACACATGTAGCTATAGGTAATGTCTAATATTGTTTTTGCATTTTAAACATTTACATAAATGACATTATTTGTGTAAAATTTTATCCAATTATTTATTAACAAACTTTTAAGCCATTCCAATATATATGCTTCCTGCAAAATAATCCCCATATACTGCATGTCTCTGTGCAACAATTGATGGATGGCTTTCATCTGACTAGATATTGTCAATATGACTTGAAACCACTAATCTAATTCTCGTTGACACAAGCCATGTGTGAGAAGTCCCCAAATCTGCACTTGTACTTGGTGATATTCCACTATTAATTTTTTTTATCACCTTAAGGACATACATAGTGATGTCTTTGTGCATTTACATGTCCATTTTACTGATTACCATTGAATTTAAAAAATGGTTTTCATAGTTTGTTCAGGTTGCTTCTGTTATATAGAAATATTTTCACACTTTTCTATTAATTTAGTTGGATTTTTTTGGCCTTCCTTAGGTAAACCATCTATTTTCATATTTTCCTTTTTTCTTTTTTCCTTTCTTCCTCTTCTGACCCTTTCTCACTTCCATTGCTTAAGACCAGAAAAAAGCATTTCCTCACACCCTCTTCCATAGACTATCCTTGACCCTGAGAATTTATACTCTGGCTCTTGCTAACCCTGCTCAAATTCTATGATATTTTTCTACTCAAGATGACCTTTTGTGAGGAAACTGAGCAACAAATGACCTGCCCAAGGTCACACAATTGCCATGGAGCTAAGACTGAAAAGTAGCTCCTTTTGCCGGTGAATTCTCCTTGAGTCCACAGGAGGAAAAATTAATCTAAATAAGTCTGCAGCCTCTTGGACCCCCACATACAATGTGGTCGTCCCATGGTCAGGACAAAAACTGAGGCTGACAAGCTGGAAGCCTGCCCTGAAAGCAACACAGACAATTGTCCTGTAAAATATTAAGTGTATGCTTTTCCAAAATAGGTTATTCAAAGAGAAAACTGCAGGGGCAGGAGTTGCTCTGAATTGAATAATTTCAGGTTAACACCATCTGGTGTTTATCTGTGTGACCCAAATGGACCAGGGTGCCTGACACAGAAAGTCAATCAAACTCAGGTTACATTAGCCAAGATGCAGGGCAGTAGTTCTCCTGGACTGTCTTCTGATGTGTCAGGTGGCAAGGGAGACATGTGTCCACAGGGGAATGGGCTTTTAGGCAGAAATTATCAAATAACAAAGTCTCCCGTTCTGAGGGAGTGACAAAGGATATTAATGAAGATGCTAAAATGAGGCACAAAGTATTAACATGATTGTAGTGCTAATCAGTTTGTCTCAGAGGTTAGAGCATTGTCCCAGGGACTGAAGGGTCCTGGATTCAGTTCAGATCAAGGGCACCTACCTCAATTGCAGGCTCAATCCCCTGTACCAGGAGGGGCGTGTATAGGAAGCTACCCAATCAATATGTCTCTCTCCCACCAATATTCCTCTCTCTTTGCCTCTCCCCCACACTTCCACTCTCTAAAAATCAATGGAAAAATATCCGGGGTGTGGATTAACAAAAACTAACCAAACAAACAACAAAAAAACAGGACTGTAAAGCTTAAGAAAAGACTGGGGGAAGCATGGCAGATATGCAGGAATGTGGTGCATGTCAATTTTGGATCAGACCAAAGCAGGAGGACAGAGAATGGAGGCATATTCCTCATCTAAAAGGAAAATTCTACTATCTTCTTCAAAATGAGAGGGTGGTAGGCAGTGTGCAAACAGAGGTTATAACAGCATTGGCGGGACAATAGGCGAGGGGTTGAAGGAAATGAACATAATGTACCTTTTGATTTTAAAATTACATGAGCCTTGCCCTAGCCGGCTTGGCTCAGTGGACAGAGCATCAGCCTGCGGACTGAAGGGTCCCAGGTTTGATTCTGGCCAAAGGCACATGGCTGGGTTGCGGGCTCAATCCCCAGTGGGAGGCGTGCAGGAGGCAGCCAATCAATGATTCTCTCTCATCATTGATGTTTCTATCTCTCTCTCCTTCTCCCTTACTCTCTGAAATCAATAAAGAAATATATTTAAAATAAATAAATAAATAAATAAATAAATAAATAAAATTACATGAGCCTGATTTTATCATGACAATACCTTTCTGTACCAAACCATGAGAAAGCAGGCTCTCTCATGCTGTTTTAAGAAAATCAAACTATTTCTTGTTGGCATTGTTCATAAGTATCTCCTTCACTCATCTGCCAGAGTCCCCATATTTCCTATTTTTAGAGTCCCCTGTTTTATAGTTTAGTTCTTGGAATTTCTGGATACATCTCTTACAGAAAGTTCAGCAGACAAAAGGATTGTTCCAGGTGCCCTGAAGATGAGTCTGTTTGTCATACAGCCAAGTCCTACCTCTTGTCAGAGGAAAAGTATGGGCTATTCGAGGGAAAACTGGGTGGTTTGCAGAAGGACAAAGTCCTAAGATAATGTGTACTCAGGGGTCTAGGACTTGGGGAACACATGGCTCAGTGGAGGTGTCACTTAAGAAGTTAAGATGGTAAATTGAGAAGATTGTCCCTATTTAATGGGGAACCTGGGTAGGTTCAATTTTCCCATCTGTATAATGGGATGAGAAGATTCATTCAGCTTCATGAAACCCTGTGAATCCCCATGAAGATCCAATGGGCTAAGCAGCCATCAATTAGCTAGAAAGCCAGGAACACTTTGGAATGTACTGGGGTGTGGGCACAGGGTGAATGTTTCCCACATCTGGTCCCCCACTGTCAACCCACTGTTAGTCTTAGCATCACCATCATCATCCCCTTTCACTGATGGGTAAGCCCAGAAGTTGAGTAACTACAAGTTGAAATCACACCAGCAATGAGTGGCTGTCACTAGGCCCAGGCTCTCACACTTCCAAGGCGCTGGGATCTTCCCCAGTATCCCCTTACCTGTCTCGGAGCTCTGGGAGCTGTGTTCCGTGGCCTCCTTAATGTGCTCCCAGTTCTCAGGAAGGTGCCTGGGGCAGACTCATAGGAAGCCAGGCCTTTACAGTTACACAGGAGCTCCCTGGAGGCCGAATGTCCCAGGGTAAGACTGCTGGGAAGGAAGAAGAAAGGGGATTGCTGAACGCCCCCCTGCCCCCTCCCCCGCCCACCACCACCACCACTAAACCCCCACAATAGGGACAGGTCCTTGGAGTGGGTGGCCAAACAGTATCTAGTGACCTGAGGGCTGGGCTGTGTGCTGTGTCCCCTGTGTGCTTCCTGTCAGAGCCTGCCAGCTGCCAGGCCACCTCCCATTTCCTTTTTATGACTTGTTAAAATAAGCAGTATGTAGAGGAAGAGGCTATACAGGCAGTGACGGACCCCTAACCCCACCAGATTCAGAAACAGCCCCTGTGACACAGAAAAGTTTCTATGGGACACTAGCCTCCGGAACCCTACCCCCCACCTCACCCCAGCACCCATCGCAGGAGCACCTGCCCAGCTTTACTCCCCAAGGCCCTTCTCAAGGCTCTGCTTCTAGAATGTTCCTACTTGAGACAGACAGGTACTACTGATCCACAGAGGGCCTGGAAGACCAACTCTAAGAACTTGACATTGATGGGCTCCCCAACCCCAGGTGCTGGTTGTCCCCTCTCTGCCATCAGACAGAGCAGTCCCATGGGGCTTATAAGGACTGGAGCATTTTGTATGGGTTTATTCTGGCGGCAACCGGGAGCAGGGCTGATGTTCCTCTATTCGTCAGCTGACCGCACATTTAAGGCTGGAGCAGTGAACATAGAATAATTACCTTGCAAAGTGAAAAGGAGAACACAATATGGGCTTAGGCTCCCATATTCTGTTGGTCAATTCCAATAGTTTTATTTGGTATATTTGCACATCAAGGAAGCTCTTCTTATAAGTGCTGTTTTATACTGATTATTACACAAGAAATTGATTTATAGTATCAGATCACCCAGGTGAGGTCAGAGGGCCTAACCTTGAACTCAGAGGGGAAAGTCCTTTAAGGCACAGCCTGAAAAAACACTTTACTAGATGAATGGTGGATTGCAGCTGTTTTATAATAATAAGATGCCGGTGCTAGAAAGTTCAGACAATGGTCAGCAGTCCGTAACTAGGAACCTCATATAGAGGGGTATGGGGAAGTCAACATCATCGTTCATTTTCCACAAATTTGCTGATCCCATTTTACATGCCAGGCACTGTATTATCTAAGGGGACAAAGATGAAAAGGTCAGAATCAAAGTTTCTGAAAAAGAAAATCACTGAAGAAATGCTATTGATCATGAGGAGAAACTGTTAAACATTCTCTAAGAATATATGCTTCAAATTATTGAGAGCACAATTTGACAATCAGATTGGGGATGCCATGTGACATTTATCCCCTCTCTTTGCAGTTTATATAAACACCTGCCATCATCATTATAACATTTTCACAGTAATAACCATCGAGCACCAAACTTGAGTCTTCTTCCCAAGACAACTGACAAACAACTGGGTATTCCATGCCACTCTTTGTGCCATTGCCATCCCATTATGGCAGCTCTCTCAGGTCTTTCTATGAGTAAGCAAATGCCAAAATATTTTTTTATTTTTAAATCTTTATTGTTGAAAGTATTACATATGTCCACCTTTTTCCCCCATTGATCCCTCCAACCGGCCCTTGCCCTTGGCCTGAGGCCTTCACCACCTTATTGTCTGTGGTCATGGGTTATAGCAAATGCCAAAATATTGAAAAACTCAACAATTTAAACAGATTATTTAAATCTTTGTATTATCAAGTGTACTAAAAAGACATGAGCTCTCCAGAGCTAAAGTTCTAGTAAGCTTAGTCCTGATTATTTGGATATTTTTAATTCTTTGGAGATTTTTAGAATCTTATTTTTCAAAGGAGTTTATTCACAATGGAATGTGATCTCTGAGGCCCAGACATTTTTTAGACCTAACACAGAATCTTAGTCAAAGTGAGACCTGAGAAGGGACATTGAGGAAGATTCAATTCAAAATTGTCTTCGGCCCTGGCCAGTGTTCTGAAGGCCCGTGCACTGAAGGGTCTCGGGATTGATTCCAGGTCAGGGGTACATTACCTGGGTTGCAGGTTTGATCACTCGCCAATGCCAGGGCTCCTGTGGGAAGCAACCAATCAAAGTGTCTCTCTCATATCAATGTCTTTATCTTCTCTCTCACCTCCTTCCTTCCCTTCCACTTTTTCTAAAGAAACCAATGGAAAAAATATCCTCAAATGAGGATTAACAGTTAATTCAATATGACCATGTTCACAGCATTATACTCTCATTAGCTCCATCAGAAAGTTTCTTAATTTAAAAAATATAAAATATTTTAAACTATGCCATTTCTTTTTGGAACTGATCAAAGTAGTTTATTTTTGTCTTAACAGAATGATGTAGTCACAAATAATTAAGTTATGATATTTGAGGACATATATGTAGTAAAACTATGGTACATCTACAAAATGGAATACTACACTGCTTTTAAAAAGAAGGAATTCTTACCATTTGCAGCAGCATGGATGTAACTGGAGAACATTATGCTAAGTGAAATAAATCAGTCAGTGAAAAAAATACCACATGATCTCACTCATTTATGGATAATAAAGAACATTATAACCTGATAAACAAAAAAGATAGAAACAGAGGCAGAGAAGCATGGAACAGACTGTCAAATTACAGCAGGAAGGCTGAGGAGGGGCAGGGGAGGTAAGAGGTCAACCGAAGAACTTGTATGCATGCATATAAGTATAACCAATGGATGCAAGACACTGGGGGTGAGGGCATGTATGGGAGTGGGGTGGGGGGCAATGGGGAGATATGGACACATATGTAATACCTTAATCAATTAAAAAAGGAAAAAAATGGATAAACAGGTGAGTAAAGAAGCAGTTTATATAAACACTTTTTTGACTGGTGAAAATGCCCAGAAGGGCCAGTAAGGAAAATAAGTTCCAATTCTGATTTTTGTCATGGCTTGTCCTTAGGAAATTTCTTAATTCTCAGTAGATTATTTTCCTTTTTAAATCAAAGGAAGTTAATGATAATTATCCCTCATAGTTCATGAGGTTATTTTCATCATAAATTATTAAGAACCATCTATTCCCCCAATGCCAGCTCCTCCCTGAGCCCCTCAGGTCATCAATAGAATCCCTCCCAGGCTCAGAGCTCCTGAGTGGACCCAGCATAGCTGCTGAGGATGCGGAAAGCAGGAATTAACAGTGGACTTTTTTGCAGCCATGGTTCACAGAGTCCCTCACTGCTGCACCCAGCATGCCCCTCAGCTTCCCCACCCTTAGTCCCCCATTGCAGCCCACCCAACCGGATAGCCCACCTTGGGCCTTCCTGGGCCCTTAACCGCTTGTGGTATCAAAGTGCAGTGTAAAGGTGGGTCCTCTGCATGGCTAAGATAAGGAAATGCCTTTCTTTAAACTCTTCTCCCACATTCTGAATAGAAATAAGGAAAGCCTTATTTATTCACTTGTTTGTTTGTTTGGTTGGTTGGTTGGTTGCTTGCTTGCTTGCTTGCTTGCTTGCTTGGTTAGGTCTTATACAACCTGAGGATGTCATCTGGTTTTCCAATGGTGTGGCCTTGAAGAAGTTTCATTGGCTGTCCCATCCCCTGTCAAACCAGATGGTACCAGCCATCAGCCTCGCCTCCATGGTCTGCAGCTTCTGCCAAAGCACTAGCTATTCCCTGGCTTCTCCAAGAGCAAACAGGAGCTTTTTGTTTTGGTGTTTTGTTTTGTTTTTGTAAGAGCCATAATGAATGCCAGAAAATGTCAAGCAGGACATAAATGGAAGTTGTCAGTCTGCAACTCCAGGAGAGCCCTCACCAGAACCTAACTATGCAGCAACCTGATCCTGGACTTCCAACCTGCAGACTGTGGAAGACACATTTCTGTTGTTTATAAGCCACCTAGACCATGGCATTTCCTTTCTTTCTTTTCTTTTCAGCTGTCTAATGGAAGAAGACAGTGTCTAAATTTCTAAAACAAAAAAGCTCAAAATAAAATGGTTGTTTGCTCTTTACCATGAATCCATTTTCTACTAAAAACAACCAGCAATTTCTCTCGTTTTCAAGAGAGGAAAGATGCATAGAGACTACTAAAACACTTTAGGACATTTTGAAGTTAGACAAATTAATTTTAAAACTGTGTGCCTCTAGTCCAAAGGAGACTTGAAACCTTAAAAAGTGAACTTTGGGCCTTTGTAAAGTTGAAAGGGTTCAATTTTCTGTGTCATTAAAACTCTGTCTGAAGCTACAGGATTCCTATGGCAGGAAATGTTAGTTTCTGCTCAGCTCCAGATTCCTTTCTTGCCAGGTTTAGACCTGCACTGTGAGTCCTAGCCTGAGTAGGAGCCTGGTAAGTAGCAGGCAGAACAGGACCAAGGTGCTCAGCAGTGAAAGTGAGGAAGAGCGTGATGGCATAAAGGTAAAGTTGAGATAAGAGTAAAATGATGCTAAAGGAAAGATGAAAATAGAATGTGGAACACTAATCTGAAAGTAAAATAAAGAGAAAATAAAATGACACTTTTTTTAAAAAAAGGTAAAATAGTAGTAGTAATAATACTGATTGAAAATAAAAAGGTAATAATTAAAAAGATAAAATCAAGTGAGGAAAAAAGAAAAAAAATTAGTTTCTTAAATAAAAGATGAAAATAATAAAAAAATAAAAATAAAAATGTGCAGTAGTGAAGGTCATTCACTTCCTCTACTGTTCTGTTTGGCACACCTGTTTCCTAGTCAGGACAGTATTGAAATTCCCTGAGTTCCACTGCTCCTCAGTCAGTGTTGTAAGGCAGTCCTGATTTTTCAGCAGGCAGTATGTCCTTATTTCTTCTATTCCTTTATTTGTGTTTACACAAGAGTCAATTTGTGATTCAACCCCTGGGTGGCAGTGTTTCTGGATTGACCTCTGGGTCTATAGGTCCTCTCTAGCTAGTATTTAGATTTTTTTTTCCCCTTGTGGCACTTAATACCGGTTTGGGGGAGTGGGTTGTCCCAGGGCTGGTTCTCTGATGGTTGTTCCCTGCTCTGATCCCCAGGTTCCAGAAAAACAACGTTCCCCTGCAGTATCTTAGAGTGTCCCCAATTGAGTGATCCTATGTATTGGGCTTAGCAATTAGAAGCAAGGATCCAATGAGGGGGGAAAAAAAGAGTCAGAGTAAGTGTGTGAACTCCAGGGCTGCACACAAATCTGTGCAGTCTCCTTTTCCCCTTGGGTCTAAGCAGCCAGCACACTTTTAAAATTTTTAGATTGTCCTTTTGTGTCCAGATCAAAATGGGTTGCTTTATAGAGTTCCCTTCTGTTAGCAGCTCTGAGGACCCCCTTCCACATTCACAGATCATGCCAGCCTCAAAGGCCGCGGATTTTTCTAGGCACAGACTTCCCCAGGAACTCTAGTTCCCACCGTGAGCACTTTTCTCTCTCCTGCCTGGACCACAGACCTCACCTCATCCTAGGTGAAATCTGACCTTTCCATGGGGGAGTGTAGAGCTCCTGTGAATCTGCGTGCTTGCACCAATTAGAAACTGATGTTCTCAGGTTCACAGCTGTTCTGTGGGTGCCGAAGTTGTAGATTCCCTATGTTTTTCAGGCATCCAATAACATCCACTTTCCCCTTCAAGATGGCATGGTTTCCGCATCCGAGCCAGCCTCTCCGGGAGGGAACCCAGCAGCAGTGGGGGATACCCGGTCAGGTCCCCCAGAGTCTCCTGGAGTATAGCTGTCCCTCAACGCACCAACAAACACTCCCCGTGTGACCACACACTCTCCCTTTGTTTTCTCACACACATACTGTCTTGCAGTCTGCCTTCCCATCAGCAGCCATCTTCTCTTCCCTGTTAGGGGATATTAATTTGTTAAAAACTAATCTAAAAATCTCTACAGGAGAAATGACAAATTTATTTAATATACTTAGAGGTGACTCTAATCTTTCCTCACCCCGAGTATTGACAGATGAAGCTAGAAAGGAGTTATAAAGACTTGAGCAGACAATCTCCTTAGTCCAAGTGGCACCAGTACTGCCTAAATTGCCTTTATTGGGACAGATTAATCCTACTGCAAAGAGTCCCACTGGAGTCATCTTCCAAAATAAAAACACTCTTGCTATTATTGAATGGGTCCACCTAGGACATCAATCCTCTAAAACTGCAGTTACATATATAGAACTTATGGCTCAGTTGATATTTCAACTTAGAAAATGCTGCAGACACCTTAGAGTAGAACCCCAATGTATTTACCTTCCCCTCACTGGGAAGCAATTAGAAATGTTATTTCAGACTAATTTAAATTGGCAAATTGGACTGAGTGGATATTCAGTGGAACTTAGTTGTCACCTTCTAAAAGACAAATTATTACAATTTTTATATTATACTCCTATTATTATACCAAAAAATACTAGGCAGGAACCTATTCCTGAAGCATTAACTGTTTTTACTGATGGATCATCAAATGTCAAAGCTGCTTATAATACAATGAATTTAGACTGAGTCATCCAAACTAGTCATACTTCTGTACAAAATATTGAATTAGAAGCTATTAAGGCTGCATCACAGAATTTCCAAGAGCCTCTTAATATTATCTCTGACTCTTCTTACACTGCAGGTTTATTAAATAGAATTGAAACTGCTCATTTGATATGGTTCAGTGACCAAAGTTTATTTTTACTATTTAAACAACAAGTTCAGCAGATTGTACAACAGAGACAATATCCTTATTATATCATTCACATCAGGGCCCACAGTTTATTACCCGGCCTGTTGGCAAAAGGAAATGCACATGCTGATCAATTGGTTGCTTTATTAAAACAGGCCTCAGAATCTCATCAGCTTTTACCTCAGCCTGCAAAAATGTTATCTAAACAATTTTCAGTCTCTCAACAGCAGGCAAAACAGATTATCAGAGAATGTCCCTCTTGTATATTACATCTACCTGAAGTGCCTAACACAGGAGTCAACCCTGGAGGTTTGCTAAGGGACCATATTTGGCAAAAGGATGTGACACACTATACTTCCTTTGGACACCTTGGGGCATTGGGGTGTCTCTGTGGACACCTTTTCAAAAGTCCTATGGGCTACTGTATCTACAGGGGAAACAGCAAAACAGGTTATTAATCATTGCCTAGCTGCTTTTGCAGTCATGGCCAGCACTTTTGTAAAAAGTGGAAAATTCAGCACTTTACAGGAATACCATATAAATCCCAGGGGCAGGCCAATATTGATCGACAGCATCAGTGGCTAAAATCCAACTTGAAAAACTAAAAGGGGGGATTATGATGGAGAAATCACCTATGGGTAGGCTACACCAATCCTTAATTACTTTAAATTTTTCCACTTGTGATGCAGATGACAAGACACCCATGGCATTACACTGGTGTCAGAATAAAATGGTCTAGTTAAATGGAAAGATCCTGAATCTGGTTTATGGAAGGAACCTGATCCATTGCTAACATTTTGTTGAGGATATGCTTGTATATTTCCAGAAAATTTCTCCAAACTTGTGTGGATTCCTGTAAGAAATATTAAACTGCAACATGGATTCAAGAGAGGAACTAGCCAGATTAATGAGGACCTTGCACCTGGAGCCACACCTTGCAGCTGTAAACAATCTGCTACCCCAGCCGCAAACAACAGCAGCCCCAGGAAACACACTGAAATAAGGAGTGGAAGAAGAACGGGGCAGACAATGAACAGCCTAGAGATGACTTGGGGAGTGATAAAGAAGATGGTCCAGAAAGCTGAACGAATTTGTGAAGAGACCAAAACCCCAAGAACGCCTGAAAACGTCTTTCTTGCCATGCTGGTAGTAACCAGCTGTGCGGTAATTTCACCAAGGGCTAATGGGGAAGTCCTCCCTTGGTAAAATCCCTTACATAGACTGATCCCCCACCTAGTATAGTAAATACATGGGAAAAATATAATTACACGGGTGTCCCTGTTGTGGGGTCGAACCCTGGAGTCAGAATAAGACCACTGGAGGCTGATGATTGATTAAAAAAGCAGGCAAGGATTTATTGAAACTGGCCAGGATGGCCACGAGAGCACCACACGCAGGTGGAGTCCACCCTCACGACCGCGCCATTTCAGGTGTAGGCAGTCCTTTTAAAGGTCTAAACCACAAAAATTTTCCTTTGTTCTCAATTTTAAAGTCTGGGAACAGCCCGCAGGGTCGTTCCCAGCCACATCCTGCTGGACATTGGATTGGAATGTGGACCTATCTTGCGAAAGCAGATTGTACAGAAGCAGAATTGAGCAAAGTTAATAATCTCTAAAAGTTATCTACAGTTTCTACTCCTGGAGCTATTGAGTCAGTGGGAATCAATCTCCTGTAGTTCTGGTCCACAGGCACAGGAAAATTACCTTTGTGATATGGGATGGATTTATGTGAGTTTCCAGGTCTCAATCTGGAAGCTGAGGTAACTACCCTATTGTTTAAGCAAGTAAGTGCGTGCAGAAGTCAGAATAGCAGTGTTAAAATTCAAACAGCAGTTTTTACCCAAGTATGGTTGCTACCATACTTCATTCGCCACTGGTTTTATGTGTATGAGTCAAATCATGGACTCATCCTTATTAGTTAGGGGATTGTACTGCCCCCTAACTTTAAGTAGTTTGACTGCATTAATTTTTCTAAACTACCTGCTTGGCACAATTAGTTTTCTATTTACTCACCCCACCTCCTTTAAGGGCATTCTCTGTTCTGTTTCTGCTGTCCTGTCCCCTAGCACATCTAGCCCTACTTAGCCCTGGACTTTCTCACTGGCCAGCAAAAATGTTCTTACAGTTACTAAGGCCCCTAGTACCATGGTCCCCATCAGTACTGTCCTCACTGAAGCCCAGTTCCCCTCCTGCAGGCATCGAGTCTCCTCCTGGCCTGCATGGAGCCCAGGCTAGGGATTTCACTGGTGAGGCCACTAGTTGCCAGGATCCAGGCCGTTTCCTGATGCAGGAGCTGGGTGGGAGTGGTGTAGCCAGGTCTGGACGCCGTCTACTTTAACAGCCGTTGGCGTGCTCAGGATAACAGTGTAGCGTCCCTTTCAGGTTGGGGTGAATCCTTGGGCAGCGAACTTCTTTATCCACACCGAGTCCCCGGGCTGGAAGGGATGTACAGGGTCCGCAGTGGGCACTGGCAGTGCATCTTGAACAAGCTTATGGGTGGCTCTCTGGGTATACTGCAGAGCCTGGAAGGACTTGAACAAGGAATGGTTATGAATTCCAGCTTTCAGCTTCTCCCTGACCCTGGGAAGGATGGGGGGGGGAGGGGAGACAAGTACATGATCTTAAAAAGGGGGGAAACCCCTCCCAGTAGGGGGTACCCCGGCCCATAAGAGGGCGAAGGGCAGGAGGTTGGTACAGTTTTCACCGGTTTCTAGGACAAATTTAGTTAAACTCCTTTTTAGAGTCCTGCTCATGCCTGTCCTAAGGCTTGAGCTGTACTTTTAGATACCTTGGCTACAAAGGCGAGCCGTTATCTGCTCCTATGACTACTGGCAGCCTGAATCTACGTATAATCTCCTGGAATAATTTCTTGACTACTATAGAGTCAGTTTCTGTCCTAGTGCGGTATTCTTCAACGCAACCCGAGAAGGTGTCTATGCGAACTAGCAGGTACTTGTACCCTGACGCTGGTGGCTTAATCTCTGTGAAATCCATCTCCCAATGCTCTCCTAGGGAATTTCCCCAGGCCCCAATTCCCAGGGGGACCCTCTTACCTTGCTTAGCATTTACCTGTGTACAGACAGTACTTCTAGTGACTATGCTTTTAATTATCTTATCTAAGCTTGGTATATAGTACCTGCCTTGCAGAAGTTCAGAAGTCTTGGTGACGCCTAGGTGGGTAGCCTGGTGTAACTGGGCATCTAATGTCCGACCTAGAGCCTCTGGGACCAACAGTCTGTCTGTCATCTGGTAGGATCCACCAGCCATGTGGTCCTTTGATGGCTTGCTTCTCTTCTGCCAATTCCTCCTCTTGTTTGGTGTAGGAGGGGATCTGTGGCAGGTCCAGATCAGGCAAGGTTACTAAGACTTGTAAAGGCCCCACTGGTTTTTGAGCGGCTTCCTTGGCAGTTTGGTCTGCGGCTCTATTTCCTCTGGCTTCAATGGTCTCCCCTTTCTGATGTCCTTTGCAGTGCACTATTGCAACTGCCCTTGGGAACCAGATGACCTCTGATAAGGCTAAAATCTCTTCCTTATTTTTAATGTCCTTTCCAGCTGAAGTTGGTAACCCTCTTTCCAGGTGGCTGGCACTGTGTCCCCATCGAAGGGCCTGGATTAAGGCCAAAAGTTCGGCTTTTTATGCCGTGGTTCCCCTATTCAGGGACTGTGCCCAAATGGTGCGGTCCAGGGTGACTACTGCTGCCCCTGCATATCGGATCCCATCCCGAACATAACTGCTCCCATCCGTGAACAGTACCTCGTCTGGTGATGATAGCGGGACATCTGTCAGGTCTGAGCGAGCTGTTTATACTGAGTCTGTTACCTCTATGCAGTCATGAATGGGTTCCTCCTGATCATCATCTGGGAGCAGGCTGGCAGGGTTGATGGCCAGTGTCTTATGGAACTGGATGCAGGACTGGTCCAGGAGAAGAGCTTGGTACTGGGTGACTCTGGTGTTTGACATCCATCTCTCTGGAGCAGCTCGAAGGAGGGCCTCCACAGTATGGGGTGTTGTCAGGGCTAGTTCCTGGCCCAGAGTCAGCTTATCTGCCTCCTTTACCAGCAATGCTGTGGCAGCCACTGCCTGTAGGCACGCTGGTCACCCTGCTGCCACAGGGTCTAGTCTCTTGGACAGATAGGCAACAGGTCTCTTCCAGGAACCTAGAGCCTGAGTGAGAACCCCTTTGGCAATGCCCCATTACCTCACTCACATAGAGCTGGAAGGGCTTCATGACATCTGGCAAGGCTAGGGCAGGTGCTGAGACAAGAGCCTTCTTTAGCTCCTCAAAGGCCCGTTGTTCCACTTCGGTCCAGTTCAGCGGCAGAGCTGGAGTGGCTGTGGCTTGCAATTGGACTACCACAGGAGCTTGATGACTTGCCAACCCCGGGGGGGGGGGGGGTGTTTTCTGCCCAGACCATGGGATAGAGATGCTGTAATTCCTCCAAGTAGGTGGAGGCTTTATGTTCTTTCCCTGGCACCACTTTTTCTATCTCCTACAAGAGATATTCCTCTGAGACAGAACAGGTTAAAAGAATACAGGCAGTGGAGGATGCAACCGGAGTGGGGTTCCTTGGTACCATGTTCCTTCTGAGGTCCACAGTCCTTTTTGATGTCCAAAGAAAACAGGCAGTTTGTCAGGTGGACCTGGACTGATGTTTTCTTAGAGGTAATGGGTCCCATCGGCTCTGTCAAGACTGAATAGGCTGCCCCAGTGTCCACCAGGAAACTAACAGGTTTGCCCCCGACTTGTAAGGTTACCCTGGGGGCTTAATGGAAAGGAGCCCCAGCCCTGTCAGTCCTCTTCCTCTAAGTTAAAAGATCCTTAGAATCTGAGTCTCCCCTTCTTCACAAAAACCTTCACAATTTCAAGTTAGCTTTCAAACCTTCTTTCTATGTCCTTCAAAAATGTATAACCATGCCTCAAACCTTCTATTATTTTAAAATATTTAGAAAAGGTAGAGGAAGGAGGGAACAGGCCCAGTACCCGGTTCCCAGGCCTCCAGCCGATTGAAATTCAAACTGCCACATTCTTCCTAAAGATAAAAGATCTCAGTTTCTGATAAGCCTGAAAAGGGGAATGGAGGAATTTCTAGCTGCCCTCTTTAAGCCCCCTAACAGAACACGGTGAAAAGTGTCCAAGGAGTTGCCGGGGGGGGGGGGGGTGGGGGTTGGGGTCCCATTGGGGCACAGGGGGTCACAAGGGAATGTCCCTCCTCGCCACCACCTCCAGCTACTCAAAACAACCCCTGGAGGGGATGGACACCAGGTAGGTGGAGGCAGGGAGTGCAGAGCGGGTCCCAGGTGGTGAAGGAGGTGCTCCCACTGAGGTGTTTTCATCTGGCAGTCCTCTCTGTTCCCACTGGGAAAAGCACTTGCCTCCTGCCAGCGAAGGTGGTGTATGGGGAACTGGTGACCCTTACAATGCAATCAGACTTCCTGACCTCTCTGAAAAGCCCCTCTGCTTGAGTGTGTTTCCATTAAAAAGTATTGATTTTAAAACCAATAACTTGAGAGTTGCCACACATAAAAAGGACCATTCTCCTTCTCCTTCTAAAGGTTTTACAATGCATTGTAATCATTAATCATATTAAACTCAAATGGCCAATTGAGACAAACAGTTCTGAGACAGTTCCTCCTCCACTGATTAAGACTGGGTGGCGGCAGGTGTCAGAAATAAAGTTCATTTAGTTTTTCTCTTTTAGCTTTCTGGTGACTTTGCCAGCTCTGGCTTCCTTCTTATAAATAGTTAATTTTAGAATTTGGTCCCTGCTTTAAACCTCTTTGGACCACAACTGTTACAACTTCATACCTTCAAATTAATAGACATGGACAGAAATGTTATTAGTTAGGTGGGCCAATGCCCCCTCTGACAGAGAGCAAGCACCCCTGGGAAAAAGGAATCCCAGTGGCCACTCGGGGGGTTTGCTATCCGTCAGAGCACTCAGCCTTAAACAAATTAAATGTTTCTTTTCTTTTTCTTTTTCTCACAGACTTCCACACTTATATGAACAAATAATTATACCCAGGCAGACAAACGAAATATCAAACAAACATCTGTAGGGTTATTTCAGGAGAGGTGAATCCTGCAAGGAGCCTTGATAAAAAGATCAGTAATCCAGTCACACAATCAAAGGTTAAACAGGAAGGGAAGAACCACTCAATGTCCCCCAAGAGGATTTCAACAAACTGACAAAACCTTGACAAATCAAAACCTATCAACATAATACACATAGGGCCCAAATATGACAGACAAACACAAGACAAAAAGACAAAACAAACAGTCCTGACACCAACACGACAAAACACAAGACAACCAGTCCGGACACCTGTACCAGGCCGAGGACACCGTCGTGTCCTCCGGCCAGAGTCTGGAGGTTATGCTGCATCCAGCCCTCCGACAGACTCTTACCCTTGAGATCTCAACCTAGGCGCCTTACCTCCTGTGAGACCGGTCTCCCCGTTTTCAATAAATCCTTGTGGCTCCTGTCTCCGGCTAAGGTCCCCGAAAGGAGGGAGAGCCTCCAGCCCCTTCTGGGGGGTCCCTCTCTCCTCTCTCTCTCTCTCTCTCTCTCTCTCTGTCTGTCTCTCATCTCGCTGGGGCCTCCAAATGTTGTGGGGTCAAACCCTGGAGTCAGAATAAGACCACCGGAGGCTGATGATTGATTAAAAAGCAGGCAAGGATTTATTGAAACTGGCCAGGATGGCCACGAGAGCACCACACGCAGGTGGAGTCCACCCTCACGACCGCGCCATTTCAGGTGTAGGCAGTCCTTTTAAAGGTCTAAACCACAAAAATTTTCCTTTGTTCTCAATTCTAAATTCTAAAGTCTGGGAACAGCCCACAAGGTCGTTCCCAGCCACATCCTGCTGGACATTGGATTGGAATGTGGACCTATCTTGCGAAAGCAGATTGTACAGAAGCAGAACTGAGCAAAGTTAATAATCTCTAAAAGTTATCTACAGTTTCTACTCCTGGAGCTATTGAGTCAGTGGGAATCAATCTCCTGTAGTGCTGGTCCACAGGCACAGGAAAATTACCTTTGTGATATGGGATGGATTTATGTGAGTTTCCAGGTCTCAATCTGGAAGTTGAGGTAACTACCCTATTGTTTAAGCAAGTAAGTGCGTGCAGAAATCAGAATAGCAGGGTTAAATTTAAAACAGCAGTTTTTACCCAAGTATGGTTGCTACCATACTTCATCCCCACCTGGCATCCCTTTTTATATGAAACAGAATCAAACTACTGCTCCTTTGTGTGTAGAATTAAAGAGAGGTTTTTCTGGCTAGCATCACACCAAAGCAGGGGGAAGCGAAAACCTAAATATAATTACTATCATTGCTTGTTTCTTGGAGAGGCAAAGAGAATTTAACATTTCTAAGACCTCCCCACACTAAGCCATTAGGTAAAAAGTCTTATGAATGGCACCCACCAGCAGCAAACTTAAGAACAGCTTTTTATTTTGTGGATTGAAGCCCCTACAGGTCTGCATATAGTAATAATCAATGGAAATCAGCTGCTGTGCTTGCACCAGTAAAATGATATAGTTTAAAATGATAACTTCAATGAAAAATTACCTTCTTGGTTGTTAAAGTAAAAGTAACACCACCCTTGATCTTTTGGAATTACAGCAGCATATTGTATAATTATCCCAGGCAAATTTACAAACTAATTCCTTATATGCCTGGCAGAAATTTAAAGAAAGAATTTACTCCTTTGCACTGGATCTCATTACTTTTGCCTTTTAGTATAATCACTATTTCCTGTCTCATTCTTTTTCTTATATTTTTTAAATTTTAGTCTGCAGATGCAGAATAAAAGTCTTAAAAGAATCCAAGCTCTGCAAGCAGCATATCAATATCTATTAAGAAATTAAAGAGGGGGAAATGCTGAGAACCAAGATCAACAGTAATTAATATAAATGTGAGAAGTCTGATCAGAAGGCTGAATTGGGCTCTTTGATATTCACAGGGTAAATATTTGCATTTTATTACCTACTGCTGACTCAATGGCCTAAAACAAACTCCCCCAACCTGACCATCTTACTGTTTACTGAACATTACCATTGATGTGTCTGTTTGCATTCCTAAAAGGTAATTGTGTATTCTAGTAAATAAAAGCAGATGGGAATGGAGACTCAGTGGAACTTGGCTACTACAACTAAGCTTTTCCGGGCTTCCCCCATAATTTCCAAATTCATATTTCTTGTCTTGTGTATTAATTTTCACATCAGCCTTTTCTCCAAGCCTTTGAAGCCAAGGCCATGCTGGCCATGGCTTCACAGAAAGGAATACACCATGCCCAGATTAGGCACATGAAACCTTCAGGGACTGTACTAATATCAGACAAAGCAGGCTTCATAATGATACCATCTTTACTCCCTGAATAAGGAAAGACATTTCATAATGATAAATACATTACTTCATCAATAAGACAATAATACTGAATTTTCATGTACCTCATAAGTAACTGAGCTTCAAAAAAACAAGAAGGCTTCAAAATTCAAGAAGTAAATCCTGATAAAAATAAATGGAGAAATAGTCAAATGCACATTTACAGTTAGAGATTTCAACACTCCTTTCTCAATACTGGAATTATTTTCCTTTTTTCCTAAATTGAGCACAGACAAGGGAAGAGAAACTGGGTTTTCTAGTTCAGATAGCTCCCCACCCAACTCTGACTTGTGGTTTCATTGCCATATTTCCCCCAGTCTTATCTGAAGAGGTTCCTGAGGGTCAGAGAAACTCTAAGAATTAGATTTGGTTCCTGACCCTGGGCAGTGTGTGGCTTGCTATGTGCCATCTACTATTTCTAGGCCCTGTTTCCTCCTTTGTCAGAAATAGACAGCAGTCTCTCTCCTCTTTAAAGTTCTCCTGAAACCACTGTGAGTGGACTGAGGAGGAGGCTGCTCACAGCCTTGCAGAGATATGACTGGTGGTGTTGACAGTGTTCTGTGAGGCTGATTCTGAGCTCATCTGGGACGATGTCTGCCCCTGACCAGGCTGCTGCTCTCAAAACTTATATGAAGAGGCTAAATTACACCAGGTTGATCATGCTCACAGAGTTAGCATGTCATCACTTATGGGCGGGGGCTAGCCAAGGGTAAGCAAAGACTGAAGCTGTCTCTTCTTCAGCAAGGTCATCTGTTCTCTAAGTGGAAAAGGGACCAGGGGACGAATGTGGGGTGGGGAACATTATCTGCTCTTTTTAACAATGGAGATTTGCTTTAGCAATGGGTAGCAAAAATAGGGGGAAATGGCCATTTACCCCTTACATTCCATCCTTCAGTGATAGTGTGGTGTGTGTCTCCCAAGCCCCCAAAAAGGCCATATTCAGAGGTAGAATTTGACCTTGGAGGACAATCAACAAGACATTATTCCAGATTCTGATGACCATTTAGGGAGTCATAATGCTGCTGATAGGGCAGTGCAGAAGATATCCCTGCTACTTTTCCATTATGGAGTTTCAGCTCAATTCTACTGTGGTCTGAGAACATAGTCCATGTGATTTTAATTGTCTTAAATGTTATGAGATCTTTTTATGGTCCAATATATGGCCTATCTTGGTATATGTTCCATGTGCACCAGAAAAAAATTATGTATTTGGCAAATATAAGCTTCTACAAATATCAATAGAACCACTGATTGAGGGTGTTATGGAATTCTTCTAGATCCTTCCTGGTTCTGTCAACTGTTGAGGGGGTGGTGGAGTTTCGAACTATAATTGTGGATTTGTCTGTTTCTCCTTTCAGTTGTCAGTTTCTACTTCACATATTTCACATCTCTGTTGTTTGGGAAACACATTTAGGATTTCTCTGTCTTCTTGGTGGAGTGACCTACTTATCCTATATAATAAACGCCTAATATGCAATTGATGAAAGAGCAAAACTACCAGCAGAACGACTGGTCACTACAAGGGCACACTGACCACCAGGGGGCAGACACTCAATGCAGGATCTTCCCCAGCCTGCAGGCCCCAGGCCAGACAAGGTGGGTGCCAGGGGGGAGGGGGGACGGTCACCCCGCTGGTCGCCCCAGAGAGGGAGGCGACCAGCGTTGGTGGCAGAGGGTGGGGCCAGAGAGCAGGCAGCACCAGGCTGGCCAAGGCCAGTGCAAGTAGGGGCCCCCTGTTCACCCCACCGGTCGCCCCACAGATCAGCCCTGATCACTGGCCAGGCCTAGGGACCCTACCCGTGCATGAATTTTGTGCACCAGGCCTCTAGTTACTATATAATGTTCATCTCTGTGTCTGGTAAATTTCTTTGTTCTGGAGTCTAATGTATTTGCTACCAATACAGCATTCCTTCTTCCTTTTGCATAAGTAATATTTGTACCATTTATCTTTTCCATCCTTTAATTTTCAGCCTGTTTTTACCATAATATTTGAAAGGAGTTTTCTGTAAGCAGCATACAGTTGGCTCATGTGTTTTAATCTACTCTGCCAATCTCTGTCTTTTAATTGATGTGTACCCAGCAAACATACTCTCATCCCTAGTGGCCTGGATTGCAGCCATAGTGGGGTGTAGCTGTCCTCTGGAATCCTTGGGTATCCCTTCCTACATTCTTAGAGATTCTCTGGCCCCCATTCTTCCCCAAACAAAGACCAATAATCAAGTGTTTCATTGCACACACTAGACACTTTGCTATTCTTTTTTTCTCATTTATTTTCATCAGTGACCATCTCCTTCCTCAGCAAAGTGACAATGGTAAAGTTTTCCTGTTTGTTCCTTGCAAATGGATATTGACAAGTGGACAAGACCAAACTCAACATTCCCTATAAGTGTTTCTGCTGGGATCTGTGCACAACCCTTGAACCACAATGCCCTTGGCAGCCAAGGAAACATCAAATCTCAGCATTTGGCACTTGTTCTCATTCCTATTCCCATAGTTTCTAAGTTGTGAGCCTCTTAGTCCAATATGCACTCAACTGTTGCTGATTATTTTCTACTATAAGTCCGATGCACAAAGATTCCTGCCAGAATGGGCCTTCTTTTCCTGGCTGCCAGCACTGCCTTCCACTTTGGCTGGAGCTGCCTTTCCATCTTCCCACGCTGCCCAGAGGCCTGGAACTCCTGCATCGTCACCATGGCGATGACACAATCATCCCACCCCGCCCCCAGCCACTCAGTGCCTGCATATGCAAATTAACCCACCATCTTTGTTGGGTTAATTTGCATACTCACTCCTGATTGGCTGGTGGGCACCAGGAAGGTGCGGCCAATTAGCATGTTACTCTTTTATTAGGTAGATTTTTTACATGTCTCTTTAGTGACATAAGGGCATCAGGAACCTGGGAATCTCTGTCTGTGAAGGCACCAGGTGGAGGATACTGTGGGGAAATGACCTGAAATTACCCAGCAGTATTGAGGTGGGCTTGAGTTTGTGTGTGAAGGTGGAGACACTGGGGACAGAGCAAGTGTGGTTGGCCAGATGAGCCAAGGTCTCAGAGGATTGTAGAGACTTAGGTCTCCAGTTAAAATTTTCTTGGACTTGTAGAAGCCTCTGCATTCAAGCTGCTAAAAGATCTGAATGGAGACATAGGGGGAGACATACCTTCCTGTGAGAGATGGACAGTTCAGTGTCTTGTCTTCTTATGGACACTCACCCCAAAGGGTATGTGTGGAGTGGAAGGGCATGTGTGTGTGTGTATGTGTGTGTGCGCGCACACTTGGGTTTATGGTTTTTGCAGAAGGGTTTAGGAATGACAGAGCATTGTCTTTGTTTAATGGGCATATAAGGCAAACGAACAAACATCTACAAATATTGATTTCCATTAACACAACATGAATGTCCAGGGCATTTTTTCATGCAATTTAGATTCAATTGCCTCTGGACTGAGGCTTTGTGTTGACTATGGCCCTTGGTACCCTGGGGAGACCAGGGATGATCCCAGGATCTGGGACAGCAGCCTGAGGTCAGTAGAAAACAGTCAAGAGCAACAACACTTGTTGGGCTCCAGTAAGAAGAGCTCAGGGATGGCCAGGTCCCATGGGCAGGTTTTGGGAGAGATAGGAACAGGCAGGATTTTTGTCTTTGGGTTGGTAGGTTACTGCCAGGTGAGGGACACAAGGAAAGCCTATGGGCCCCTGAGGCACAGACACCAGGGAAGAATGTGATTGTCAGGTGATGGTTCCAAGCCCTACTTATATATACTCTGTCACTAAGGATGGACCTCAAACTATGGCTTCTAGACTCCAGCTGGCAACACAGGACCAGGAAGCCCAGCAGCGCAGCTATGCACAGTTTCCCTGCTGCCATACACATGCGCAGCCACCACAGGAGCCCACGCCCTCATCACCCCCACATGCAGCCCACCAGCTTTGCTACCACCTGTGTGTGGCAGATGCTCCTCAGGGCTCCAGAAAGCCAGCACCTGTGACAGGCAGTACACAACATTGGAGTAGGAGGCACCCGAGTGGTCCAGCACTAGTCGCTCCACCAGCACCAGCAGCTCTTTCACCTGGGCCTCCAGTTCGCTGCTCACCACCCAGTTGTCCCAGGTGCCCCCCGACTCAGCCACCAGAGCCCACAGTGCAAGATTGTCAGTGTGGTGCAGGAAATACTGTGGAGAGTCCCAACCCAGGTCCTTATTGCATGTAAACAGCACCATGGTTTGTGCCACCGCCTGTTCCCAAACAGGACCTTGAGCTAGCTCATAGCCTGCTGGTCTTGCACAGTGAAGCAGCCCAGCTGAGTCACCAGGATCAGCACATGGGGCCCAGGTATGGACAGCAAGTAGCATCTTCTCGCACCGCATGGTCTGTCCTGGGGACTAGGGAGCTAAAAAGATCCAGGATGTCCATGATTTTCACGTGCCACCTGTCACACCTGCAGCTCCCCACTTCGCAGGTTCTGGTCACCTAAGTGGCTGTGAGTCTGGAGAGGAAGTGCCTGTGGCCCAAGATGCTGTTCCCAGTGGTGCTCTTCCCAGCCCCTGTCTTCCCCACCAGGATGAGCCTCAGTATGGCCTTCGTGGTGTCTTCAGAACCTGGAGGACAAGTCATCTGTGAGCTTCCAAAGCTTAAAGCAACGTATCCTGGTTACCTGGACCCGGAAGCCCTTGGAATAAGAACAGTGTCTCAACTCTGCTTTTCCAACCAAAGCCTTACTAATCTCAGGAGGATCTTCACCAAGTATCCCTGTCACCCTGGCTACACTTTGTTCACCTGTAGATGCTCAACATCTGGATGGCATTTCTCTAGGGAATCCCCTTCATCATTCCAGACATGACCCCACCTCCATTATCCCTGGTGGTCCACACCCTGCAGAGCTGTCTTTATTTGAGGCTTCAGTGGCCTCTGCCATACTTCTCCCAGATTCCATCCCAGGGAAGATGGACAGGAGGGGTCAGTAGCCTGGGGATAGAGAGTTGGCTGGAGTCCCAGACACTCTGGGTTTGACTCACAGTCCTGCCATTGGCCAGTTGTGTCACCTCAGAAGTTGCTTAATCTAAAAGTTAAGCTTTGTACAAAAATGGGACTTAAAGTATTGAGTTGTTTATTCTGGGGTTGTTGAGAGGATTACATGAGATCACCTCCTTCCTTCTTCCTTCTCTCCCTCTTTCTCTCCTCCACACTCCCCTTCTTCTTAAACCTACTTCCTGCTAATAAGACACCCATTTAACCCTCCGTCCTAGATCTCTAACATTCTACCTGGTGAGTCACACTCCATCCAGTGCATGATCTGATACCTTCTTCATCCTCTTCCACGGAGATCAACGTGGACCGATATGTCTAGCTTGGGAATACTATTCTCAGGAGAAGAAAGGGGAATTATTCAAAGATGGGCTATGGCTACCTTGGAAAGGGAGCACCTGGCTGGCTCTAGAGTACTTGCAGCAGATGTAAAATTTCCAAACCTGGGAGCCCCAGTGGGACCATAACAACAGGGCCTATAGGGGATACATGAAAGATCTCAGGGAACTAATAATTAAAGGGATTAGGGAAGCAGTTCCCTGATCTCAGAACCTAAATAAAGCCTTTAATATTCAGCAAGGCAAAGAAGAAGGGCATTTCCAATTTTACCAAGACTAAAAGATCAAATGAGAAAGTACTCTGGGTCAGGCCCCGAGGACCCATTGGGCCAAGGAATATTAAAATTATATTTTTTCACCAATAGTTAGCCTGAAATCTCAAGAAAACTACAAAAGTTAGAGAAGTGGAAAGATAGAAGTGAAGAAGAACTGTTAAAAGAGGCTCAGAAGGTCTATGTATGTAGAGATGAGAGAGGCAGAAACAGAAAGCTAACATAAGGCTCACAACTGTAAAACAAGTGGCCCAGGGAAGGGCTGGCCCTGAGGGCCAGAAACAGAGGCCACAACAATATGGACAAGAAGGGGAGCATATGGGTCACAGAGAAAAAGGAAGAGACCTCTCTCTGAGCCTTTTAGATCCCAAGGCCAGCATTCTCCCCCTCTCCTTTTCCAAAGAACAGTTTCTTTACTTAACAGTCCTGATACTACCAGAAACTGAACTCATTATCACCCAAAACTTAACATGTTATCTTTAAGGAAAAATGTGGCAGTTTATATCCAAGAGGCTGGGGGCCTGGAAATTGCATTCCTAGAAGAGGCTGCAGGTCCAGCTCCTTTCCCTCCTCCAACTTTTCTCCAGCTTCATATGCCTAATTGGTAACTTTAAAGCTTTGCAGCATTGCTGGGTTAAATAGTAAAAAAAAAAAAAAAAATTGACCAGGCCAGCAGGGGGGCAGTTGGGGGCAACCAGGCTGGCAGAAGGGGCCATGAGGGGTGACCTGGCTGGCAGGGGGGGCCAGTTGGGGACAACCAGGCCAGCAGGAATGGCAGTAGGGGGGGACCAGGCCAGCAGAGGGAAGCAGTTGGGGGCAACCAGCCAGCAGGGGGGAAAGGGACGACCTGGCCAGCAGGGGCGGGCAGTGAGGGGTGACCAGGCTGGTGAGGGGGGGCAGTTGAGGGTGACCAGGCTGACGGAGGGGGGCAGTTAGGGGCAACCAGGCCAACAGGGGGTGGGGGCAGTAAGGGAGGACCAGATCCGCAGAGGGGGCAGTTGGGGGCAACCAGGCCTGTGAGGGGACTGTTGGGGGTGACCAGGCCAGTGGGGGGGGGGGGCATTTGGGGAAAACCAGGCCAGCAGGGGTGGCCAGTTAGGGGCAACCAGGCCAGCAGGGAGGCAGTTGGGGGTGACCAGGCTGGAAGGGGAGGGAAGTTGGAGGGGGACCAGGCCAACAGAGGAGAGCAGTTGGGGAGGAGAGGGGGGCAGTTGGGGGCAACCAGGCTGGTGGAGTAGGGCAGTAAGGGGTAACCAGGCCAGCAAGGGGGCAATAAAGGGTGACCAGGCCGGCTCGGGGGGGGACAGTTAGGAGCAACCAGGCTGGTGGGGGAGGTAGTAAGAGACGACCAGGCCAATGTGGGGGAGGCAATTGGGTGTGACCAAGCCAGCAGGAGGGGGCAGTTGGGGGTTTCCAGGCCAGCAGGGGGGGGGGGCAGTTAGGGGTGATCAAGCCAGAATGCAGAGGTGGTTAGGGGTGATCAGGTGGGCGGGGGGGCAGTTAGGGGCAACCAGGCAGGCAGGCAGGGGAACAGTTAGGAGCCAGCAGTCCCAGATTGTGAGAGGGATGTCCAATTGTTGGTTTAGTCCCGATTCCCGGGATTGGGCCTAAACTGGCAGTCGGACATCCCCTAAGGGGTCCCAGATTGAAGAGGGTGCAGGCTGGGATGAGGGGAGAGGGGACCTCCCACATGTACGAATTTCGTGCACCAGGCCTCTAGTCTTAACATATAAAGAGGTAATATGCAAATTAGGCTGGAACGCCATAATGTGACGACTGGACAGGAGGAAGGGCCAGGTGCAGCCCTGAGTCTGAGAGAACAAGACCCAGGACTACCTGCTATGAGCCTCTGAGGCATGGCTGGGGCAGGCCCCCAGTGGACACACACACACACATACACACACACACACACACACACACACACACACACACACACACACGGGGCATCTCCTCAAGGGAGCTGGCCTAAGCCGTCAGTAAGACATCCCTGAGGGCTCCCAGACTGTGAGAGGGGGCAGGCTGGGCTGTGGGGACCCCGCCCTCGGTGCCCAAATTTTGTGCACTGGGCCTCTAGTCTACACTAATAAAAGAGAAATATGCAAATTGACCATACCTCCGCAACACCCATCAGCCAATCAGGAGTGAGTATGCAAATTAACCCAACAAAGATGAAGCGCTAATTTGCATATGCAGGTGTGGAGCGGCTGGCAGGGCAGGACACCTGCTATGAGGGGGAAGGCGGGGGGTGGAGGAAGCTACAGGAACGGCACTCCATCTGGGAGCGAGGACTTGCAGGATCCCAGGTGGCTAGGAGTAAAGCCAGGGGAAAGAAGGCCTATTCTTGCCTGAATCTTCATGCAACGGGCCTCTAGTATCTATTATAAAGGACCTATCTTGGACTAACCTCTCTAAGAACACCTCACTAATAATTCCCCTGGTAGAATTATATATGGATCTTATCTAGATGAATATTTTAAATGAATATTGTCTAAATATAGGAATAAGCTAAATTAACTGCCCAAAAGAAAAAATGGAACTTCTGGTTAATAACAGCCCCTTCAGATCCTTTCTTCTCTAATATTAGACATTTTCTGTTCCTAACCAGTGTTACTGCTTTATTATTGTTACTCTTGTTCCTGGTATGTAAATGTTATACTAGGTGCAGAAAAACAAACCTTGAGAAACAGCAAAAAGACTCAGATCATGGTGACTCAAAAAAATTAGAAATACTCCAGAATACTTTTTAACAAGGACATATAGAATCTGACTGCCTCCCATTTACCTGCCCTTTTTTTTTTTAATAATAATTCAACCTTAAGTGCCATCTAAGGTTATGATCTTGCCCCATCCCCAGTGGTCCACCCTGTTCAGCAAGACATGCTGACACTGACACATCCTGGGAGTAAGACTTCCTAGCACCCTGGGATTCCATGTATCCTTTGGATTGATTTATGACCAGAAGGATGTGGATGAAAGGGGCACATGCTAACCTGACAAACTCAGGGAAGGCCTGAGTGGCAGTCTTGCAAACTCAGAGACCTAAACTAACCACAAAAAGTGGTCTGAAATTAAACTTTAACTAAAAGCAGTTATGGTGGGTAGTTATGTCCTAGGCTGGTACCTTCACTGACAAAGTCAAACTTTACCTTAACTGAGCCTATCTATCTTTTTGTGTCTATGATAACATATCCTTGAAATGTCTGGGTAACTTGTAACTTCCTTTTTTCCAGACCCCTTGGGGTCCTTCATTGTTATTGTTATCATGTTAATTGTTGACTGTTGACTATCCTGCACCCACCTAATATGTGTCTATCATTTTACTTTTTATCCAATCCCAGGGTTTTCCCTTCTTTGCTTTCTCCTGCCTCTCTAATCCATCAAAAATGGATTTCATGTAACCCACCTATGTCTCCTCCTTTGATTGCAGTGTATAAAAATAGATGAAAGTCTGCCATTCTCTGGAGCACTATCCCAATCCATTGAAATACTGCTTCCTGGCAACTGTTGACAGTTTGGCTCAAATAAACTCACAATATTTCTTTACAGGTTTCAATTTTTTTACATTAACAAAGATTTCAGGAAAAATGAGAGAGATCTTAGGGGTAGATCAAGCCAGGTTCCAAAATCATCTTGTAGTTTTACCAAAAAGTGAAATTCATCTCTGCATACTTATAAGAAATACTAGAGGCCCGGTGCACAAAATTCATGCATGTGGGGAGGGGAGGTCCCTCAGCCCAGCCTGTACCCTCTCCAAACTGGGTCCCCTCGAGGGATGTCCTACTGCCTGTTTAGACCCAATTACAGGAGGATGAGGCCTAAACAGGCAGTCAGACATGCCTCTCACAATCCAGGACTGCTGGTTCTCAACTGCTCGCCTGCCTGCCTTCCTGATTGCCCCTAACCACTTCTGCCTGCCGGCCTGATCACCCCCTAACCACTTCCCTGGCAGCCTGATTGATGTCTAACTGCTCCCCTGCAAGCCTGATTATCCTAACTGCCCTCCCCTTCAGGACTGGTCACCCCTAAGTGCCCTCCCCTGCAGGCCTGGTCCCCCCCAACTGCCCTCCCCTGCAGGCCCTGTCACCCCCAAATTCCCTCCTCTGCCAACCTGGTCACCCCTAACTGCCCTACCCTGCAGGCTTGATTGCCCCCAACTTCCCCCCCTTGCAGGCCTGGTTCCTCCCAACTGCCTTCTCCTACTGGCCATCTTGTGGCAGCCATCTTGTGTCCACATGGGGGCAGCCATCTCTGACCACATCGGGGGAGCCATCTTGTGTGTTGGAGTGATGGTCAATTTGCATATTTCTCTTTTATTAGATAGGATTAGTGGTATTTCCCAAAATAAAAGAAATTCCACTTTTGCACAAATATGAGAGAATAGAAAAGTTTTATTATAGTAACAATAAGCAAACAATTGAAATGGGAAGGGGAAGCAGTATGGGGCTGACCCACCTAGCAGTAAGTAATCAAGGTATGGGGTGATGGAGATGTGGTGGCAACAGTTAATTTGACAAGAAAAGGAGAGAACTAGTTATTCAGAAAAGTGGTTACCTTAAGGTTGCTCGAAGACTTTCTACAGAAACATCTGAATATACTGAACATTGTTCTCTTAGCTGTTGAATCTCTGTCTTTTACTCTTTCTGGATTTCACTTAGTTCAGTTATGAGAAAACTGATTTTCAGACAATTCTTCTTTCTTGAGTGGGCAGATGATAAGGAACTATTTCAGTCCTTTCAAAAGAATGTAATTCAACAAATTTATGTTCATTTAGAAAGAATTCTATAAACATCTCCAGCTATCGATTACCTAGTGCAAGTTACTGATTTCTTTAACCACATGGGTAAAATGATCATTTTCATCCCAAAGGCAAAAATGTGGAGTTGAAGCCACAGTTGCAGATTATGTGCCAATCTAGAAAGAATCTAGAGAGTCATTGTCTTTTTGTCTCCTGCATTCCCTTTCTCTGTCTCCAAGAAAGAGTTCAGAAGATAGGGAGCACCCATACTTTCTACTTTGGAGTTTTACAGATTGAGAATGTGTCTCATCCCTGTTAAACAAACCAAACAGATGTCTACCAATTGCCAATAAGAAACTTTTCTAAACACCCCAGTTTTTAGAACTTGAAGAACAGAAACAGAGAACTCTGACTTTGGGGAATGAGTTCTATGGGAAGGAACACTTGAAAATATGCAGGAAACAGATTTTCAAAAAGCTTAATCATTATCGAATAGAAATGAGAAAAAAGAGAAAGCAATCTCCAATACGTTCAAGATTATGTCAAGTATACTACTATCTTGCTGACTCTCAACTTCATCTGGCTTCTTGCAGTCTTTTTAGATAGCAAAACTCCCTTTCTGCCAATTCTCTCTCCATTTCTGGCTTTCCCTTTTCTTGCTCCAGTTTATCCTCCAGCTTTCTGTTTTTTTCTTCATATTCCTCTCTTAACTGCCTTTTCTCTCTCTCTCCAGCTCAGCTCTGTATTGTTCTTGTTTCACTTAAATCTGTTTCTGAATCTCCACCTCGGCCCTTCTCTACAGCTTATTAGTGTAGCATCCTCCCTTGTTCTGCTTCACCATGCGCTGGACCAGGTCCAGCAGCTGTGCCCTCTGAGCCTCCTGCTCAGCCCTTGTTGCCTTATTGTTGAAATCACAGTGACGATCCTTGAACTGCTCCATCAGATCTTGAATGCCTTCTGGTGCTTCCTTTAAGTAATGATAGAACTCCATGCCATCAAAGTCATCTTTCCAGGTGAATAAGAGAATCATGTATCTCCTAGCTTTAGGTCCAAACATTGATAGCATCTTCTCCATGGCCTTTTGTTCTTCCTTTGTGTACCCACCCAGCAGGACCACCAGGAGCACAGCATGAGGCCCGGGAGAGGTCAGGAGGATGCAATTAGCAATCTCCCTTTGAGTGTGAGCATCCAGTTCCGCAGTGTCAAAAATGCCAGGTGTGTCCACGACAATTTCTCTCCTATTCCATGTGCTGCTCCCTTTCTCAGAGACCTCGGTGACAGATTTTGCTGCAAGGCTGGAATTAAACACTCTCTTTCCAAGGATGCTGTTCCCAGTGGCACTTTTGCCTGCTCCAGTCTTACCCACTAAGACAAGTCGCAGTTGTGAATCTCTGGGGTCTTGGTTTCCAAGCCCTGGGGACATCAAGAAACAAAACCACAGCATTAGGACTGACTTCCAACCTTTCCTGATGCAAGGGCCCTGCCCACTGGTTTTTTTCTATTGCCCACTAGTGTCCTGTCAGTGAGCCCCCTCTGCACTCACAGGAGGTCTGTGGAACCCCTGGGCCTCACCTCCCTCCTCAGGGACTTGGGGAATGTCAGCAACTTCTTAGGAGTCCCTTGAGCTGCTCTCTCTGACCTTTGGAAGCTAAGTGCCCATGGAAGAAGGTACACAATGGTTCAAGAGAGAACTCTGAGCCACTGTTGGTAGCTGTTCCTCATAAGCTAATGTAAGAAGTAACACAAAATCTAACTTTCGGACATCACAGTGGAATATCCTCTTCCCTCAAATGATATCCAAAGGGAACTTTTATTCTTTCCATTAAGAAGCCAGCTAGGTGGGTGAGTCATGCCATCCCACCCTGAAAGGGAGTAAAGGGCACATGGCAGAAAGGCAATGTGTTCCTTCATATTTCAAGTATGCATCCATCTTCTCAGGGATTCTGAACCACAGAAGAACAAAATGCCTTACTTTTAATTTATGACCTAATCGTAGAAATCTAATGATGTTTTCCTATCTTAACTTAATATTTAGAAGACTTCTATCCAGAAAATATTGACAGTTCTCTGGAGTTACTCTAAAATCCCTTGATACATAAATAATAGTAATAACAACTCATACAGAGTAGCATTAGTGGAGTTACACTTTTTTAGTTTCACTTGGTTAGACATGTCTACTTCCTAAGACACCTGGAAGTTAATAATAGAGCAGCATAGCCTATCATCTGAATGATATTTTAAAGATCACTGTGTCTTAAGTTAAACACCAAATCATCAATATAGCTCTTTCCAGTCAGTAATTCTCTGCTTATCTCTTTGATGTTTCTATAGAGTTGAAGTCTTCAGGATTTGTTGAGCACAGACCGGGACCATAAAACTCAACTGACAAGCAAATCTGAGAGCCTATTTCTCCCTGAAAGAAGACCCTGTCAGCACAGCCCTTTAATAAGACTGACTCCTGCAGGAGGAAACCTGTATTATAATGAACTGTCTCTGCTTTGAGTTGATGCATACATTACCACACTGACAATATTGCTGACATGATTATAAACTCCATTTTATTTTTCAGAGATCATCACCATTCACCCAGTTCCTCAGACAAAGCTGAGAATCTCCCTGGATTCCTCTTTTACCCTTACCTTCCAGATCTGACCCATCAGCAAGTTCCCAAATCAGACCCCTTCTCTCCATTTTGAAGACCATCATACTAGCCTAAGCTACTATCACCATCCATGACTCAGAAAGTCCCCTAAGTGGTCTCTTTAGCTCTGTTGTGCCCTGTTTTTCTATTCTGTACATTAGAATGATTTTTCAAAAATTTCAACCAAACAGAAGAGACATTTTGCAGAACCCCCCAACTCTGGCTTCCAAAAAATCGGTAGTTATTCCCTATCTCCCACACACTGTATGGTGAAGCTGTTGCTAATCCAAAGATTAAAAAAACCATCCTTAAGGCAGAGTATCCCACATTTGATAACAAGAATTCTGAGATAAGAAAAGTAATTTCCAGAAGCTGAGAACAGTGGCTACAAGATGACTATGATTAAGAGAAAATGTGGGTGGGATTTCAGATTATTATTTAGTTAGCACCACAGTGGAAGACTCCAACGCAAGGATATCCTGAGGGAATTAGTTGGTCATCCAGAGAGAAGTAGGAAAATCATGGGAGGTGAAAAGAAAAGTTACCAAAGGCTAGCTCCAACACTGCAGCAATTTGCCAATGCTGATAGCATATGGCGGTCTGTGTGATAGACTGCAGAAATGGCCATGAATTAATCCCAAGTCTGTACACATGCCTCTTTAATCTTTAGCATGTGGATCTGCAGCTCCTCCCACAAGATGCTGAGTCTGTTTCTCCACCCCTTGCATCTGGGTGGGCCCTGTGACTTGCTCTGGATAATGCAGCAGTAGATGCATGATGCAAGTACACTCCAAAAGTGCTAATGCCCTGGGGATTGATGTCTCTTGGTCTTCAGAACCCTGCAACTGATTGATGATGAAGGACACAAGACCCAATCATCCCTATCACCCTAGCCTGCCCAAGAGCCTTCTAACCACCAGACATGGCCATGGGACTATCCATTCAAAAGTATCCAGTTGTTGGATCTTGAAAGTATTACCGGTATGCTAAGCGAAATAAGTCAGGTGAACAAAAGACAAAAACTATATCATTTCACTTACATATGGGATATAAAATAGAAGGCAACAAGAAAATAAACAATACAAATAAACAAACTCATAGTCGCAGGCAGCAATATGAGAGTTACCAGAGGGAGTGAGGGGTGAGAAGAGGTTGAAGCAGGTAAAGGGGGTAAAATATATGGTGATGGAAGGAGACAATGCAATATATAGACAATATATTATAGAATTATACACCTGAAACTTATATAAGGTTATTAATCAATGTCACCCCAATTAATTTAATCAGAAAAAAAGATTATCCAGTTGTGTACTGAACTACCAGTTTAGCACTGGTGCATGAGCAAGTCTGGCTGAAAGGAGCCCTGTTGGCCCAGACCCAAAAACTTCCCATCTGTCTACCAAATTGATTGCCAAAGAAATGGTGGTGGTTTTAGGGTACTAAGTTGTGTTGTGGTGTGGTATCAAACCAGCAAAAGTTCAACTGATATAGTTGATTTCTATAGAAAAGGAAGTAAAAGGAGGGTTGTGTGAGAAACTGAGTGAGACAGTCTGTTGAATTTGTTGGTTTCTACTTCCAAATGGATTCTACCTCCAAAACATGCCTCCAGGAGCAGGGAAATTTGGACCTGAATGAATCAATTCCTCTCACATTCCTGCTTCCCAGTCTTCTCTCAGGCTGAAGAGAGTGGCAGAGAAACAACCAGAGAGACTACAACTGGCCCTTCTGATGTGTCCACGTTGTTGAAAGTAGAAAATAAGAAACCTCAGTAGCCTGGGATCAATCAGGATACTTTGACCTCTCTTTCTCTTAGAGGTTATGCTGTGTCATGAAGAGACAGTGCAGAGGTTCATGAGAAAAGCTGAGTCAATTAAGAGAAAATAAGAAATGGGGTTGGAAATATTTTGTTCTTGCTCAGATGAAGACTGGCAGAGAGCACAGGAGAACCCACTGCCAGGTTCCCTCTGTCCCACCTGGCCTGGGGAACCCAAGCACCCTCTCATCATGGCCGGTCCTGGGTTCACTGAAGTTAGAAGGAGTAATGTTCAACTGAGCTGTCATCGTAGTTTAAATTTCTGTAGATAAGAAACAGAACTCATTTTAGGGAAATGGATAGTAACTGAAAACCAAAACCTCATGCAGCCAACAATGTTTTGTTTTGTTTTTTATTTTCTATAAACTTGCTACTTGATTTCACCTTCCCTATTTCCTAACACTTCTCACCTCTCCATTGTCAGTTTCATTTTCACTTGTTGCTTCTTCTCTACACAAACATATTTTATGTGCTTCCTCAGCTCTGGTTCTGGGCGCCCTTCCCCATCCATTCAGTAAATTATTGTTTTGAATGCCATTTGTGTGTACTCATAGCCTAGACCCTCCTCAGAATTTTGAACTTTGGGCAAGTTCATGGGCATCTCAAACAGAATTTGACAAAAATGGAGCCCTTGCCCATCTCCCAACCCCAAACTCCAGACCATGTAAATGATTCTGCCCCTATTTTGGTAGATGCCATTACCATTCAGTCAGTGGCTGCTGCAGAATCTTGGGATCAGCTGCATCTCCTCTTTCCTCACTTGTTCATCAGTCTACCATCAACTCCTATGGATTCTACCTCAAAAACATGCAAAATTATCCATTCTCCCCACCTTCATGATAAGCCAAGCCACTTTTATTTGTTTTCCACGCTAACCAATCCCTTTTCTCCTCTATAATCAAGTGCTTTTATAAAACTAAATTTTATTTTTTATTTCCTCCAATGCTTCTCCCCCTAGTACTACAGCTGTACTGAGGTCCATTTGCTATTTGCTCTGATCACATTCCCAGGGGTTCCTACAGAACTCATACTACAGTAGGAAGCTGTTTGTCTGTTTTTTACTATGCCCGTTTAGGTTCTGTGCTTTGTGCTGATGATAGGATCATCTGTGTTTTGCATTTCTCTTTTTACCTGGGACAAGCACAGTACTGGAAGAGAGTGATTCTCAATAAATATTTGTTAAGCCAATAAATCAATAAAAAATCTTTCTGATATTCTGTCTAGCATACATCTGTGAAAGAGATTATCCTCTCCTTACTCAATGCTGAGAGTCATAAAAACATGCTATTACATTTTAAATACCTTTTCTCTTTGCTACTTAAAAACAACTGGCAATGGGGAAAATGTTAAAGGGAGTGATTTAAGAAGAACAAGAAATTGAGGGAAAAGAATATAGGCATAAGGAAAAATGGGAGGAAATAAGTACCTATCAATAATGACCTTATATGTAAATAGAATACATACTCCAACAGAAGACACAGACTATCTGTATGGATAAGAAAACATGAGCCATATATATGGCTGTCTACAAGATACCCACCTCAGAACAAATGATTCACACAGACAGAAAGTGGAAGGACAGGAAATTTTTTCTATGCAAATGGAAACAGAAAAGGCAAGGGTAGCAATATTTATATCTGACCAAATAGATTTCAAAGAAAAGGATACAACAAGAGACAAAGAAGATCACCACATAACACTAATGGGATCAATACAAGAGGATATAACCCTGGTAAATATGTATGCACCCAAAGAAGGAGCACCTAAATATATTTTTAAAATCGTCTGGAGGATGTTAAGAGAGATTGACAGTAATATAATCACAGTAATATAATCAACAAGGTAAAAGTGAGCCTAAAGGAAACACTAGATCAGATTAATTTAATTGACATTTACAAAACATTTCATTCCAAAGTTACAGACACACACTCCTCTCAAGTGCACATGGATCATTCTCAAAGACAGACCACATGTTAGGACACAAAATAAGTCTCCACAAGTTCAAGAGGATTGAAATCATATCAGGTATCTTCTCGGATCACAATGGCATGAAACTAGAATCAATTACAATAAAAACATTCAAAAACATTCAAATCCATGGAGTCTAAGCAATGAATGGGTTACCAAAAAAATCAAAAAGAAAGAAGAAACTTCCTGGAAACTATAACGAAAATGAACAAACAACAACCCAAAATCTATGGGACATCGCAAAAACTGTCCTGGGTGGGAAGTTCATAGCATTCCAGTCCTACCTCAAAAAACAAAAAACAAAAAGTTCTAACAAAATATTAACACTATAACTAAAATAATTAGGAAAAGAACATCAAGAAAATCCCAGAGTAAGTAGAAGGATGGAATTAATAAAGATCAGAGTAGAAATAAATGTCACAGAACTAAAAAAAAACTAAACAAACAAACAAAAAACTACAAAACATCAATGAAACCAAGAGCTGTCTCTTGATAAAATAAGAGTTATGAATCTTTTGACAGACTTGTCAAGAAACAAAGAGAGAGGACCCAAATAAGACAAATGAGTAATGAAAGAAGTGAAGTAACAACCTACACCACAGAAATACAGATGTGAACAACTATTGAGGAGGCTAAAACGCTATGTAACCCTGATATTTGGGGGATCTAGCAATGTGAATCCAGGCCAGCAAACTCAGTGTACATTCTTGATAACCTATAATTAAGTCACTATCTCTGTCCCAGAAACTGGTCTTGCAGAACTTGTTATCTAAATACAGACACCATAAAACTGTGAACAGTGCACTGCCCTGGAGGGATCACTGGTGTCAGGACAGACCATCAGATATGACCTGGAGACCCCCAACACCTGGGGGCCTACTAGCAAAACCTGCAAAAGGGACTAGAAGCATAATCCATATCTGCAGGACAAAGACCCCAGAAGACTATAAAAAGAGAAGGCCCCTGCATGTTTCATTACTCAGATTTGGAAGTTATTCTCTGAGTCCACTAGCATTAATAAAAAGGGTTCCTCCTTTCCTCTAAAAGCGTTGCTTGGTTTTTCTTTGGTCTTCTGCAACACTATATGCCAATTAGCTGAACAACCTGGATGAAATGGAAAAATGCCTAGAAAAATACAATCTTCCAAAACTGAATCAGGAAGAATCAGAAAACCTGAATAGGCCAATAATAACTGATGAAATTGAAGTATTTTTAAAAACTCTCAACTAACAAAAGCTCTGCTCCAGATGGCTTCCACATGGGAGTTTTACCAAACATTCAAAGAAGAACTAATATCTACCCCCTCAAATAATTCCAAAAGATCCAAGAGGAAGAAACACTTCTAACTGCTTTGTATGAGGCCAGTATTACTCCCATTCCCAAACCAGAAAAAAGCACTACAAAGAAATAGAATTATAAGCCAATATCCCTGATGAACATAGATGCTAAAATCCTCAACAAAATACTAGCAAATCAGATCCAGCAATATATTTAAAAGATCATACACCATGACCATGTAGGATTATTCCAGAGATGCAAGGCTGGTACAATATCTGCAAATCAATAAATGCAATACATCATGTAAACAAATTAAAAGACAAAAATCACATTATCATATCAATAGATGCAGAAAAAGCTTTTGACAAAAACCTACACCCATTTTGATAAAAACTCTCAACATAGTGGGAATACAGGGATAATACCTCAACATAATAAAGGCCATATATGACAAACCTACAGCCAACATCATACTCAACAGGCAAAAACTAAAAGCATTTCCCCTAAGAACAAGAATAAAACAGTGATGTCAGCTTTCACCACTCTTATTCAACACTAGAGGCCCAATGCACGAAATTTGTGCAAGGGGCTCAGCCTTCGCAGCCCTGGCTTCATCTGGAAGGTCATCCAGAAGGACATCTGGAAGGTCATTTGGCTTTCAAGTCTAGTTAGCCTACTATGCTTTTATTATTATGGATAGTACTGGAAGCCTTAGCCACAGCAATCAGACAAGAAGAAAGCAAAAAAGGCATCCAAATTCAAAAAGAGGAAGTAAAACTGTCATTATTCACAAATGACATGATATTGTACATAGAAAACCCTAAAGACTCCAGCAAAAATACTACTAGATTTAATCAATGAATTTAGCAATGTAGCAGGATACAAAATTATCAACCAGAAATCCATGGTATTTTTATATACCAATAATGAAATCTCAGAAAGAGAAAAGAAACAAACAATCCCATTTACCATTGCAACAAAAGAATTAAGATACTTAGGAATAAACTTAACCAAGGAGATAAAAGACCTGTGCTCAGAAAACTATAGCATGCTGAAAAAAGAGATAGACAAAGATACAGACAAGTGGAGGAATATACCATGTTCATGGATTGGTAGAATTAACATCATGTCCATACTACCCAAAGCAATCTGTAGATTCAATGCAATCTCTATTAAAATACTTTCATAGATATAGAACAAATGCTACAAATATTCATATGGAACCAAAAAAGATTGCTAATGGCTGTAGCAATCTTGAGAAAGAAGATGTTGGTGGGATCGCAATACTGTATATCAAGTTCTACTACAAAATCACTGTAATCCAATCTGCTTTGTACTGGCACAGAACAGGCATACAGATAAATGGAACAGAACAGAGAAGCCAGAAATGGACCCAAGCCATTAAGCTCAGTTAATATTTGACAAAGGAGACAAGAACATACAATGGAGTCAAGAGAGTCTCATCAATAAATGGTGTTGGAAAAAATGGATAAGTACATGCAAAAAATGAAGCTAGACCACCAACTTATAGCATACACATGAATAAACTGAAAATGATCAAAAGACCTAAATGTAAGTTGTGAAACCATAAAAATCCTCATAGAAAATATATAGGCAAAATCTCAGACATCAAACATAGCAGAATTTTCACAGATACATGGCCTAGGGTAAGAGGAACAAAGGAAAAAAATATCCAAATGGGACTAGAGTAAATTTAAAAGCTTCTGTACATCAAAAGAAACCCGTATCAAAATGAAAAGTGAACCCATATTATGAGAGAACAATATATCTGATAAGAGATTAATTTCCAAAACATATAAAGTACTCATATAACTCAACAAAAGGAAGACAAAGAACCCCATTCAAAAATGGACAGGAGGGGGGGGGAATGGCGGCAGAATAGACAGAAGTGTCCCGAGCTTTGTGCCGGAGCAGATGGAAAGAACAGCTGAGGGTTGCATGGGGAGTGTCTGTTGGTGAGTTAAGGGACAGCTATACTCCAGGAGAAGGTGGGAGACCACTGGACGGGACTCCCCAGACCAGGCAGCCCCCACTGCTGCTGGGTTCTCTCCCGGAGCCACCGGCTTGGACGCAGAGACCACGCCATCTTGAAGGAAAAGTAGATGTTATCGGAAGCCTGAAAATCTACAATTGCAGCACCCACCGAACAGCTGCGAATCCCAGAGCCAGTCCCCAATTGGCAAAAACATGCAGGTTCAGAGGAGCTCTACACTCCACAACGGAAAAGTCAGATTTCACCTGGGATAAAGTGAGGTCTCTGGTTCTGGCAGGACAGAGAAACTGTGGGAGTTGGAGGACCAGGGGAAGTCTGCACCTAGAAAACTCCATGGCTGTTGGGGCTGGCATGATCTGTGAATGTGGAAGAGAGTCCTCAGAGCAGCTAACAGAGGGGATCTTTAAAAAGCAACCCATTTTGACCCTACGCAGAAGGACAGCCTAAAATTTTTAAAAGTGTGCCAGCTGCTTGGCCCCGGGAAGCGGGGGGTGGGGGGGGAAGAGGAAGGACTGCGCAGACATGCGTGCAGCCCCAGAGTTCTCACACTTGCACTTTCTCCTCTTTAAATCCTTGCTACTGATTGCTGAGCCCAGTGCATGGGATCACCCAGTTGAGGACACCCTAGGAGACTGCAGGGGAAAGTTGTTTTTCTGGAACCTGGGAATCAGAGTGGGGAGTGACCGGCGGAGAACCAGCTCTGGGCAGCCCACTCCCACAAACGGGTATTGAGTGCCACATGGAAAGCAGGATCTAAGCACAGGCTAGAGAGGACCTACAGACCCAGAGGTCAATCCAGAAACACTGCCACCCAGGGGTTGAATCACAAATTGACTCTTGTGTAATCACAAATAAAGGAATACAAGAGATTAAGACACACTGCCTGCTTAAAAATAAGGACTGGCTTACAACACTGAAGAGCAGTGGAACACAGGGAACTGCAATACTGTCCCAATTGGGAAACAGGTGTGCCAAACAGAACAATAGAGGAAGTGAATGACCTTCACTACAGCACTTTTTTTAAATTTTTTATCATCTTCTACTTAAGAAACTAATTTTTTTTCTTTTTTCCTCACTTGATTTTACCTTTTTAATTATTATATTTTTATTTTCAATCAGTATTATTACTACTAATATTTTACCTTTTCTTTTTTAAAAAAAAAGTGTCATTTTATTTTCTCTTTATTTGACTTTGAGATTAGTGTTCTACATTCTATTTTCATCTTTCCTTTAGCATCATTCTACTCTGTCTCAACTCTACTTTTATGCCATCACTATCTTCCTAACTTATCTCCTTTTGTTGTACTGTTTCTCTTACCCTTCTCTTGCTTTAGATTCTCCCTATTCTTTCTTTTTTACCCCCTGTTAAAATTTCACCCTACTTATATATTTAATTTCCAACCCCCTGCTCTGAGTGCATACACACCTCTCTATTCTCTGTCTACACTATCCAAAAAATTGTTTTTCTCTCTGTCCTTTTGTTGTTGTTTGCTTGAATGTTGATTATATTAAATTTTTATGCTTGTTTGTCAGACTTTTTTGCTTATTCTTTTGTTTTGTTTTGTTTGTTTGCTTTGTTTTTATTTGGTTTTTGCTTCTGTTTTCCCTCACTTCGCTTGATATTAGTTGTTGATTGTAGTTTGTATTCATCTACAGGTACTTGTTGCTGGCATTTGCTGGGATTAGTGGCTGTTCTATTGGAGTTTTCTCCCCATATACATAGGTTGTTCCCCTTTTCTTTCTTATTCTCTTTTTTTCTCTCTCTTACTTTTTTTTTCTTTTCCCAATTTCATCTTGGCACTCCTTTTTTTTCTCTTCTTCTTTCTCTCCTATCCCCTAATTTGTCTTTCTGTGGTGGTCACCTTTACTGGAGGTTATTAATATCATGAATACATTTCTGTTCAGTGCCTTGTGTGTTGTACCTGGTTGTGTTGTATTTTGTGCCTTTAAGTCAACACAGGAGAGAGAGAACTACATAACCAGACAACCGGAGAAGAGAGAACATGGGGAGACGAAGAAACAGCCCGCATATGAAAGAAAAGCAGGCATCACCAGAAAAGGAACTAAACGAAATAGAGGCAAGCAACCTGTCAAAGAAAGAATTCAGAGAAATGAACATAAGGTGGCTGAAAAGAATGGAAGACAAATTCGACAATATGAGTAAGAACCAGGAGGAAATGAAGAAGAACCAATAAGAAATGAAAAATGATATTGCTGCTGTAAAGAACTCAATAGAAAGCATCAAGAGTAGACTAGAAGAAGCAGAGGACCACATCAGTGAGCTAGAAGACAAGATGGGAAAAAAATACCCAACGTGAAAAACAACAACATCCGCATAATAGGGGTTCCAGAAGGAAAGGAAAGTGAGCAAGGAATAGAAAACCTGTTTAAAGAAATAATGACAGAAAATTTCCCGGATATAGGGAAGAAAAAACCCACACAAATCCAAGAAGCTCACAGAGTCCCAAGCAAAATGAACCCCAAAAGACCATCACCAAGGCACATTATAATTAAACTGGCAAACACCAACAACAAAGTAAGAATCTTAAAAGCGGCCAGAGAGAGACAGAAAGTTACCTACAAAGAAACCCGCATCAGACTAGCAACTGATTTCTCAACAGAAACTCATCAGGCCGGAGGGAATGGAATGAAATATACAAAGTCATGCAAAGGAGGGTCTGAATCCAAGAATACTGTATCCAGCAGGGCTATCAATCAAAATTGAAGGTAAAATCAGGAGCTTCACAGACAAAAAAGGACTAAGGGAATTTATTAACACCAAACCAGCAATGCAAGAAATGCTAAAGGGTCTTCGGTTAAAAAAAAAAAAAAAAAAAAGAAAAGAAAGAAAGACATAGGAAGTGAAGAAGGAACACAGAGGTAAAGAATAAAAATGGCGACAAATAAGCACCAATCAATAATAACTTTAAATGTAAATGGATTAAATGCACCAACCTAAAGAAGTAGGGTAACGGATTGGATAAGAAAACACAACCCATATATCTGCTGTCTACAAGAAACCCACCTCAGAAAAAAAGACGCACACAGACTGAGGGTGAAGGGATGGGAAAAGGTTTTTCAGGTGAATGGAAATGAAAAAAAGCTGGGGTAGCAATACTTATATCTGACAAATTAGATCTCAAAGTGAAGGATATAACAAGAGATAAGGAAGGCCACTTCAAAATACTAAAGGGAGCAATCCAACAAGAAGAAATTGCTCTGGTAAACATATATGCACCCAATACAGGAGCACCCAAATACATAAAAAAAACTCCTGGGGGTATCAAAGGAGAGATTGATAGCAACACAATCATAGTAGGAGACTTTAAGACCCCACTATCACCATTGGACAAATCCTCTAACAAAAAATTAGCAAAGAAATATCAATCCTAAATGACTCACTACACCAGATGTAATTAATTGACATCTTCAGGACATTTCACCCCAAAGCCACAGAATATACATTCTTCTCAAGTACACATGGCTCATTTTCAAAGATAGACCATATGTTGGGACATAGGCAAAGTCTCTTCAAACTCAAGAAGATAGAAATCATATCAAGCATCTTCTCAGACCACAGTGGCATAAAACTGGAAATCAACTACAATAAAAACAATCCAAAGAAGTCAAACACATGGAGACTAAACAGCATGCTATTAAACAATGACTGGGTTACCAGAGAGATCAAGGAAGGGATAAAAAAATATCATAACAACAAATGACAATGAAAACACAACAATCCAAAATCTATGGGATACAGCGAAAGCAGTCTTGAGAGGGAAGTTCATAGCTCTACAAGCCTACTTAAAAAAAAAACAAGAAATAATGGAAATAAATTACCTAACCCTACAACTCAAAGAGTTAGAAAAAGAGCAACAAGGAAAGCACAGATTAAGCAGAAGGAAGGAAATAATAAAGATCAGAGTGGAGATAAACGACATTGAGGCCAAAGAAACAATACAAAAGATGAACAAAACAAAGAGCTGGTTCTTTGAAAGAATAAACAAGATTGATGAACCTCTAGCCAGGCTCACCAAGAAGCAAAGAGAGAGGACACAAATAAACAAAATCAGAAATGAAGGAGGTGAAATAACAACAGATCCCGCCAAAATACAAAGGATTGTTTAAAAATACCATCAACAACTCTGTTCCAAAAAACTGGACAATCTGGAGGAAAATGACATATTCCTAGAAAAATATAACCTTCCAAAACTCAATCAGGAAGAATCTAAACATCTCAATAGGCCAATAGCTATGGAAGAAATTGAAGCAGTCATCAAAAAGCTTCCAGCAAACAAAAGCCCGGGGCCAGACGGCTTCACAGGAGAGTTTTACCAAACATTTAAGGAAGAACTAAAACCTATCTTCCTCAGATTATCCCAAAAAATTCAAGAGGAAGGAACACTTCCAAGCTCATTCTAGGAAGCCAGCATCACCCTAATACCAAAACCCAGATAAAGACAACACAATGAAAGAGAATTACAAGCCAATATCCCTCATGAACGTAGATGCCAAAATCCTCAACAAAATTCTAGCAAATTGGATCCAGCACTACATCAGAAAGATCATACACCATGACCAAGTAGGATTTATCCCAGGAATGCAAGGATGGTACAATATCCGCAAATCAATAAACATGATACATCACATAAACAAATTGAGAGATAAAAACCACATAGTCATATCAATTGATGCAGAAAAAGCATTTGACAAAATCAAACACCCTTTCTTGTTAAAAACTCTCAACAAGGTGGGAATAGAAGGATCATACCTCAACACAATAAAAGTTATATATGATAAACCCACAGCTAACATCATACTCAATGGGCAAAAACTAAAACCATTTCCCCTAAGAACAGGAACAAGACAGGGATGCCCACTCGCACCACTCCTGTTTGACATAATACCGAAAGTATTAGCCATTGCAATTAGACAAAAAGAATAAATAAAAAGTGTCCAATTTGGAAAAGAAGAAGTAAATCTGTCCTTCTTTGCAGATGACATGATATTGTACATAAAACCCCGAAAGACTCCATCAAAAACTATTAGATTTAATAAATGAATTCGGCAATGTAGCAGGATACAAAATTATAGCCAAGGAATCTATGGCATTTCTATACACCAATAATGAACTTACAGAAAGAGAGACTAAAAAAGCAATCCCATTTACCATCGCACCAAAAAAAGTGAAGATACCTAGGAATAAACATAACCAAGGAAGTAAAAGACCTATACGCGGAAAACTACTGGACACTGAAAAAAGAGATAGAGGAAGACGTAAACAGATACCATGTTCATGGATTGGTAGAATCAACATCATTAAAATGTCCATACTACCCAATGCAATCTATAGATTCAATGCACTCCCCATTAAAATACCAATGGCATATTTCACAGACCTAGAAGAACTCTCCAAAAATTCATCTGGAATAAAAAAAGACCCTGAATAGCCACAACAATCCTGAGAAAGAAGAACAAAGTTGGTGGGATCTCAACACCAGATATCAAGATGTATTACACACCCACTGTTCTCAAAACAGCCTGGTACTGGCACAAGAACAGACATATAGATCAATGGAATAGAATAGAGAACCCAGAGATTGACCCAAATCACTATGCTCAATTAATATTTGACAAAGGAGGCATGAACATACAATGGAGTCAAGACAGTCTCTTCAATAAATTTTGTTGGGAAAATTGGACATGTACATGCAAAAAAATGAAACTAGACCACCAACTTACACCATACACAAAAATAAACTCAAAATGGATCAAGGACTTAAACATATGACGAGAAACCATAAAAATACTAGAGGAATCCTTAGACAGAAAAATCTCTGACATATGCCAAAGCAATTTCTTCACTGATACTGCTCCTAGGGCAATGGAAACTAAAGAAAAAATAAACAAATGGGAGCACATCAAAATAAAAAGCTTTTGCACAGCAAAGGAGACCATCAATAAAACAACAAGAAAGCCCACTTCATGGAAGAACATATTTGCCAATGTTATCACCAATAAGGGATTAATCTCCATCATTTACAGGGAATTCATGCAGCTTAACAAAAAGAAGATAAACAACCCAATTAAAAAATGGGCACTGACCTAAATAGAATCGTTTCGAAAGAAGACAGAAGGAAGGCTAAGAGATATATGAAAACATGCTCAAAGTCAGTAATCATCAGAGAAATGCAAATCAAAACAACAATGCGGTACCATCTCATACCTGTCAGAATGGCTATCATCAACAAATCAACAAACGACAAGTGCTGGAGAGGATGCAGAGAAAAAGGAACCCTCGTGCACTGCTGGTGGGAATGTAGACTGGTGCAGCCACTGTGGAGAACAGTATGGAGTTTCCTCAAACAACAAATGGAACTCCCATTTGACCCAGTGATCCCACTTCTAGGAATATATCCCAAGAAACTAGAAACACGAATCAGAAAGGATATATGCACCCCTATGTTCATAGCAGCATAATTCACCATAGCTAAGATTTGGAAACATCCTAAGTGCCCATCAGCAGATGAGTGGATTAAAAAACTGTGTTACATCTACACAATGGAATACTACACTTGCAGTAAAAAAGGAGTTCTTACCATTTGCAACAACATGGATGGAGATGGAGAGCATTATGGTAAGTGAAATAAGCACATGATCTCACTCGTTTATGGCATATAATGAACAACATAAACTGATGAACAAAAATAGATCCAGAGAGAGAGAAACATCAATCAGAAGGTCAAACCTCAGGGAAGGTTAGGGGAAGGTGGGGGTAAGGGAGAGAGATCAACCAAAGGACTTTTATGCATTCATATAAGCCTAATCAATGGACACAGACAACAGGGGGGTGGAGTCATGAATGGGAGGTGGCGGGTATTGGGGGAATTAAGACACATATGTAATACCTTAATCAACAAAGAAATTTTTTAAAATGGACAGAAGATCTGAATAGATAGTTATCCAAAGAGGAAATACAAATGACCAAGAGACATATGTAAAAATGCTCAGCAGTAACTCATTTTCAGGGACATGGAAATTAAAATGACAATGAGCTGTCACCTCACACCTGACAGAATGGCCAACATCAATAGGTCCCAGTCCTAAACTAGACCCCCAGTCCAAGGTTCCAGAACTTGGAAGACAAGCCCTGGTAACTTCAGGCTGTAAAAACCAGTGAGGATTGTGGCTGAGTGACATGGAGCTGCTGGAGACCTAGGTGTTGCTCTTAGAGGCCCAGTGCACAAACTTACTCAGACTCCATCCCTCAGGCTTCAGACTTTGTTAAAATCTCTGAAACAGGCAGCAGTTGCCATTGGCATGCCCCAAACCTTCAATAAAAGACCTAAGAATCAGCACTAGCACCAGCATGGCTTTACTGGGCCTCACCTGGGCACTTCACAAGTCTAATACAGATAGCAGCCATCTACAGACTTCTTTGCAGTTCCTGTTGGGTGGCCCCATAGCCAGTGCACCTGGTGGACAGCTTCAAACCATACCTGATTACAACTCTGCACATCCACAAGCAACACACTCAAGTAGCAGACTCAGTGAGCACCAAAGCCCCACTGATGCAAATTCCATTCCATAGAGGTATCTCCTACACAGCTTCTCTTCCACTGTAGTCACACCTGGTCCCACAGCCAATTGGCATGGAGGTCAATTCCTCCTAGTTACACCAACAGCAATCAAGTTTCAACTACAAGACTGTGCACACAGTTCACACATGAGCACACCTAGAGTGCCGAGCTCAGATAACTGGGGAGGTTTAGCCATTGGGCCCTATAGGACGTCTGCTATACAAGGCCACTCTATCAATTCCAAGAGACATAGCAGCTCTACACAATACATAGAAATAAATCCAAAATGTAGAGACAAAGAAACATGTCACAAATGAAAGAGATGGAAGCAAGCAAACTACTGAATACAAAGGTCAAAAAAATGGTTATAAAGTTACTCAAGGATCTTAATGAGAGCTTCAAGGGACTCAAAGAAAGCATCAAAGAGCATTAGTGACACTTTCAAAGCTCTTAGTGAGAATGTCAATGACTATATATCTATTAATAATTGAATCTATGAATCAAAATAAACCAACAAGAAATCTAATAAACAAAATAAACTGATAAATAAAATAGGATTAGAGGCATGGAAACATGGAACAGACTAAGGAATCTCAGAGGGAAGAGAGAAGGTGGGGAGGAAAGAGATTGACCAAAGATCTTACATGCATATATGCATTAACTATGGACACAGACAATAGAGTGGTGAAGACCAGGGGTGGGATGGGAACCAGGTGGACGGAGACGAATGGGGGGAAAAGTGGAACATCTATAATACCCTCAACAATAAAGATTTTTAAATAAAGAAAAGAAGAAAAAGCTACCACATTAATGGTTGGGAAGGGGGGTAGATAGTATCTCATAAAATTAAACATGCAAACCAGCTATCCCTCTTCTAGAAATTTTCTTAACTGAAATAAAAACATAGACTTGTATGTGAATGCTGCCTTATTATAATATTCATAATAGCTCACACTGGAAGCACCCAAGTGTTCTTCATTTGGTGAATGAATAAACAAATCTTGGTATATCTATACTGTTATGGGTTAAATTGTGCTCCCTCAAAAGATATGTTAGAGTTTTTACACCTGAAATCTCAGAATGTGTTCTTATTTGAAAACAGTCCTTTAGAGATATACCGTAATTTGTTCAGATGGGGCCATACTGGATCTGGGTAGTCCCTTAATCTAATATGATTGGTGTCCTTACGAGAAGAGAATGCCATGTGACAATGAAGGCAGAGACCTGAGTGATGAATATAAAGTCGGTGAGCATCAAGGATTACTGGCAACACCAGAACCTTAAAAATAAGGAAGCTAAGAACAGATTCTCTCGCAGAGCCCACAGTGAGTGCATGGCCCAGAAGACACCTTGACTTTAGACTTCTAGCTTCCAGACTGTGAGAGAATAAGTTTCTGTTGTTTTAAGTCACCCAATTTGTGGTAGTTTGTTACACAGGCCTAGGATACCAATACACATACTATGAAATTCTAGTCAGCAATGAAAGAGAACAAAAAGACATACATGCCACAGCATGGATGAATCTTAACAGAAATGCTAAGTGAAATTCATCGAGTACAAACAATTGCTTCTTCTACATTACAATAATGTGAAATTCTAGGAAAGACAAAACTATAGTGACAGAAATAATTTTTCTCAGAAATAGAACAAATAATCCTCACACTTCTATGGAAACACAAAAGACCTTGAGTTACCAAAGCAATTTTGAGAAAGAACAAAGCTGGAGGCATCATGCCACCCAATTTTAAACTTAATTACAAAACTATAATATTTAAAACAGTGTGGCAATGGCATACACAGATACCTATATCATGGAAACAAAATAGCCCAGAAATAAACCTACTCATATATGAGCAATTAATTTACGACAAATGAGCCAAGAATATACAATAGAAAAACAACAGTCTCTTCAATAACAGATGTTGGTAGAACTGGACAGTCACATGCAAAATAATACAAGTTGACCACTGTTTTACACCAGACACAAAATTTAAGTCAAAATGGATTAAGGCCTGAAAAATATAGACCTACCCATGAAACTTCTAGACAGAAACATAGGTGGTAAACTCTTTGACTCAGGTCTTGGGGATGATTTTTTGAATCTGACACCAAAAGCAAAAGCAAAAATAAACAAGTGGGACTACAACAGACTAAAAAGCTTCTGCATAGCAAAGGAAGCTATCAACTAAATGAAAAGGCACCATACTGAATGGAAGAAAATATTTACAATATCCATGATGTAAAGGACTCATGCAACTCAAATGCAAAAAGAAACAATTTGATTTGAAAAGCAGGGAGAAAATCTGATAGACATTTTTCCAGCGAAGACATTCAGATATCTAGCAGGTACATGCTCAATTATTGGCCCTGGCTGGAGAGTGTGCAGGAGGCAATCAATCTATGTGTCTCTCACAATGATGTTTCTCTATCTGTGTCTCTCCTCTACCTTCCATTCTCTCTAAAAATCAATGGAGGAATATATTCAGGTGAAGATTAACAAAAACAAAAACAACAACAACAAAAACAAGCTCATAGATCCAGATAATGTACTGGTGGTTGCCAGAGGCAAGGGTGAGAGAAATGGTTGAAAGCAATCAAAAGGTAAAAATGAAAATAAAATAAAATCTACACTAATAAAAGAGAAACATGCAAATTAACCATCACTCTGCTACACCCACCAGCCAATCAGGAAGGAATATGCAAATTAGAAGGAGAAAGATGGCGGCCGCCCAGCTGCACTAGGCAAGGAGTGGCCAGGTGGGACAGGATGCCTGCTATGAGAGGGAGGGCAGGGGATGAAGGGATCTACAGGAGCTGCACTCCAGCCACACCAAAAAGGAAGACACCAGACTCTGGAGTCTGCAGTGAAGCAGCGAAGACAAAGATGGCAGACTCCAGCCAGAGTCTGCAGCAAAGATGACAGACTTTGGTGGGAGTTTGTAGTGAAGACCAAGACGGCAGACTCTGGCCTGAATCTGCAGAGAAGATGGCAGACTCCAGCTGGAGTTTGCAGCGAAGACAAAGGCGACAGACTCTGGCCGGAGCCTGCAGCAAAGATGAAGAAGGCAAACTCTGGCCGGAGTCTGCAGCAAAGGTGGCAGACTCCAGCCAGAGCAAAGGCCTGGGTCCCAGGTGCCGGAGGAAAACCGGTGCTGGAAGCCAAGGGAAGGAAGGCCTATTGCATGAATCTCTTCATGCAATGGGCCTCTAGTATAAAATGAATATACATGTCAAAATATATACACACTAGTGGCCCGGTGCGCAAAATTCATGCACAGGGGGTGGGGGTGGTGGTATCCCTCTCCCTGGCCTGCACCCTCTCCAATCTGGGACCTCTCAGGGGATGTCAGACAGCCGGTTTAGGTCCAATCCCTGTGATTTGATCACAGGGATCAGGCCTAAACCAGCACTCAGACATCCCTCTCACAATCCGGGGCCACTGGCTCCTAACTGCTCACCTGCCTACCTGCCTGATCACCCCTAACCACTCTGCCTGCCATCTTGCTCACCCCCAACTGCCCATCCCCGCCAGCATGATTGTCCCCAACTGCTCCCCCCACCAGCCTGCTCACCAACAACTGCCACCCCCGGCCTGCTTGCCCCCAAATGCCCCTCCTGCTGGCCTGCTTGCCCCCAATTGCCCCTCCTTGCTGGCTAGCTCATCCCCAACTGCCCCCCCTGCTGGCCAGATTGCCCCTAACTGCCCCCCCCCACCGGCTTGATCACCCCAACTGCCCTCCCCTCCTGGCCTGATCACCCCTAACTGCCTCTGCCTCGGCCCCACCCCATGGCTTTGTCTGGAAGGACATCTGCAAGATCTCCCAGTCTAATTAGCATATTACCCTTTTATTAGTATAGATATGTAAGCTAATTGGAAATACCAAGACTTGTGGGAAATATGTTCACAACATTGATTATTGAATCTACTAAAGAAAGTAATGAATTTCATTTTATATAAATTAAAATTTAATAAAGCTGGGAAATTGCAGCCATTTAGGTACAACTGGATATAACTAGGATATTCAGTTGTGGTAGATTGATTGTAAAATGGACCCAAAATTGTCACACTAACTTCTGTGCCTTTTTACAGTATGACTTTGTCAGTTTCTGTCTATTTATGCACCTATTTTTTTTAATGTATTGATTTTTTTTTAGCGTGAGAGAGAAACCAGTTTGCTGTTCCACTTATTTATGCATTCATTAGTGGCTTCCAAATGTGCCCTGACCTGAGATCGAACCCACAACCTTGGGTAGAAAGATGTCACTCTATCATCTATTTAATTTTAAATACCCTGAGCTACTCCACCAGGGGTATTTCTGCACCTCTTAAAGCTCAAAACCTCAAAGGCTTTGCAGTTTTGTTTTCAATAATTTCCAGTGTTGTAAACATTTCCTGTTTTCTTCACAATTTGACACCCTTTTCCAACCCATGTCTTATCTTCTCATCAATATAAAAATATCAATACCACTTTACTGGAAATTAAATGGTAAAGAGACCAGAGGACAATTTTCACACACATCACACCACCACAGTCCCCAGGAAGTCTGTGGTCTCCCATTGATGTTAGCCCATTTCTCAGAATCTCCTCCTATACTTGGGAGTGTGAGCATCATTGCCAAGAGGTTTCAACCTGTTTCTGCAAGGCAGGCAGGGATGAAGGATGACCTGGGGCATACCATCCGTAGTCAATATGATCTCTCTGTAGCTGAGGTGACCACAGGTGTTGACTGGAGCACCCGGTAGATTGGGCTCCAGAAATTTCAGCTACATTGCAATAGAATACCTGGGCTGACAGAAGGAATGAGTTGAAGATATAAATATGAGACAGCTGATTCTATGATCAAATAAACAAATTCTGGTATATCCATATTGTTGTGGGTTAAATTGTGCCCCCTCAAAAGATATGTTAAAGAAGTTCTTTTCTCCCCAGTTCAGAGCCCCACACTTGAAGAGGGGTCCTCTCTAAAGATTAGAGCATCTCCAAAGGAAAACGTCTGCTTTCTGGCATAACAGCCTTTCCTGCCCTGTCTCCTCAGGGAAATCCTGCAGTCACAACCCTCACTCCTTACCTCCAGGTAGCTCATCTAACAATTTATTCTCAATATGAAGGACAATCAGGGAGAACTGCCATTTGAAAGAGAAAGAGAAGAGAGAAAGATAACAGAAAAAAATTACCCTAAAGTGAGCCATTAACCCAAGAAACAAAAACAGGAGAAAAAATAACCAAACAAATAAAAATAAAATTCTCTTTCAGATATCTATGTTATTAACCATCCCACTGAAGTTAGCTAAAAATATTGAATAATTTTTTTTGAAAGCATGCATGAGCAGGCAATAAAATGAAATTTCTCAGTCACATAGCAAAATGAACATGGAAACTCAGATCCAGCCCTAACCGGTTTGACTCAGTGCATAGAGCATCGGCCTGTGGACTCAAGTATCTCAGGTTTGATCCCAGTCAAGGGCATGTACCTTGGTTGTGGGCACATACCCAGTAGAGAGTGTGCAGGAAGCAGCTGATTGATATTTCTCTCTCATCAATGTTTCTAACTCTACCCCTCTCCCTTCCTCTCTGTAAAAAATCAATAAAATATATTTTTAAAAAACTCAGATCCATAGGTGAATTATCACAGCTGGGTGTACTTTACCAAACATGGAGGACTTAAACTTTGCTCCTCAAAGCCACATTGACATGAGAGTCAAAGGCCTGGGCCGATTCAAATGAGGTTTCAAAGAGAACTTTTACCATAAACCCTGAGGACTACCTCCTCAATAATGTCAGTGACTTTTTTTATTTTATTTTACTAGAGGCCTGGTGCACGAAATTGTGCACAGGGCGGGGGGGGGTGTCCCTCAGGCCATCCTGCACCCTCTCCAATCTGGGACCCCTCAAGGGATGTCCGACTGCCCGTTTAGGATCGGGCCTAAACGGACAGTCAGATATCCCTCTCACAATCCAGGACTGCTGGCTCCCAACTGCTTGCCTGTCTGCCTTCCTAATTGCCCCTAACCACTTCTGCCTGCCAGCCTGATCACCCTCTAACCACTGCCCTGCCAGCCTGATTGATACCTAACTGCTCCCCTGCCAGTCTGTTTGCCCCTAACTGTCCTCCCCTGCAGGCCCGGTCGCCCCCAACTTCCCTCCTCTGCCTGCCTGGTCACCTCTAACTGCCCTCCCCAGCAGGCATGATCGCCCCCAACTGCCCTCCCTTGCAGGCCTGGTCCCTCCCAACTGCCCTCCCCTGCTGGCCATCTTTGATGGCCATCTTGTGTCCACATGGGGGAAGCCATCTTTGACCAAATGGGGTCAGCCATCTTGTGTGTTGGAGTGATGGTCAATTTGCACATTACTTTTTTATTAGATAGGATAGAGGCCTGCTGCATGGGTGGAGGCCAGCTGGTTTGCCCTGAAGGGTGTCCCAGATCAGGTTGAGGGTTCCCTTGGGGCATGGGCAGCCTGGGCGAGGGGCCTGTGGTGGTTTGCAGGCTGGCCACACCCCCCAGTGACCCAAGCGGAAGCCCTGGTATCTGGGATTTATTTATCTTCTATAATTGAAACTTTGTAGCCTTGAGCAGAGCCAAGCCTCCTGCTCGCTCCATGGCCACAGCCATTTTTTTGGGATTTATTTATCTTCTATAATTGAAACTTTGTAGCCTTGAGTGGAGGCCTGGGCCTGCCAGGGTGTGCAGAAAGCTAGGCTTCCTCCATTGCCGGGGAAACCCAAGCCTCCTGCTCGCTCTGTGGCTGCAACCATCTTGGTTGGGTTAATTTGCATACTTGCTCCTGATTGGCTGGTGGGCGTGGCTTGTGGGCATGGTGGAGAGGTGGTTAATTTGCATGTTACTCTTTTATTAGATAAGATTGTTTAAAATATTATATACTAATGGCCTGGTACACGAAATTCATGCACAGGAGGGGGGAGGTTACCTCAGCCCAGCCTGCAACCTCTACAATCAGGGATCCCTCTCGCAATCTGGGACCACTGGCTCCTAACCACTCACCTGCCTGCCTGATTGCTCCTAACTGCCTCTGCCTGACTGCCTGATTGCCCCAACCCCTCTGCCTGCCTGCCTCATTGCCCCTAACTTTCCTCCCCTGCCAGCCTGATCTCACCCAGAACTGCTCTCCCCTGCTGGCCTGATTGCCCCTAACTGCCTCTGCCTGCCTGCTTGCCCCTAACTGCCCTCCCCTGCTGGACTCATCACCCCTAACAGCCTCTGCCTCGGTCCCCACCACCATGGCTTTGTCTAGAATGAAGTCAGATGTCTGGAAGATGGCCAGTCAACCTGGTCTAATTAGCATATTACCCTTTTAGTAGTATAGATAGATTATATAAGATAGGATTGCTTAAATGGGAGGGGGGAGCCTTTTTCATCAGGAGGAGATGCTCTTGGCAGACAAAAATACATAATCCCTATATCTGGACTGATAGCCAGCTATATGCACTATACTGCCAAACCAGTCATTAAAAAATTGAACTGCTTTCTTACACCTTACACCAAACAGCTGTTGCCCTTAAAACCCCTCCTCAGCCCCCACCTTAGGTTCTGCCTTCACAGTTCACCCAGATTAGGTTCTGATTGGTCAGTTTCTATGACAGTCAGTATCAAAAGCTCCACCTCCTAGGCAGCCATTGGCTCCTCGCATTTCACCCAGATTTGGTTCTGATTGGTCAGTTTCTATGCCAGTCAGTGTCTCTGGGCCTGATCAGAGAGAGGCAGGGCTGATCAGCAGCCCTCATGGCTGCTGGTGAGGCCCAGAGAGAAAGAGAGAGGCAAGGGTTGATCAACAGCTGCCATGGAGGCTGCAGATCTGACCCTGCTTCTCTCTCTGGGCCTCTCTCTGGGTCTGATCTGCAGCCCCCTCGGCAGTCAGTGCTGGGTCACCGCGCCTGCAGCAACAGCAGTCTGACTTCTGGTGTGCAGTCATCTGGTCAGTCATTTTGGATGTTATGGACCCTGGCTCTTTATATATTAGATAGTACTAGAGGCCCGGTACATGAAATTTGTGCACTGGGGGTGAGGGTGTCCCCCAGCCCATCCTGCACTTTCTCCAATCTGGGACCCCTTGGGGGATGTCCAATTGCCAGTTTAGGCCTGATCTAGCCTAAACTGGCCGTCAGACATCCCCTTCACAATCCGGGACTGCTGGCTCCTAACCACTCGCCTACCTGCCTGCCTGATTTCTCCTAACCCACTTCCTCCTGCAGATCATCCCCTAACTGCTCCGCTGCCGACCCAATCACCCCCAACTGCCCTCCCCTGCCAGCCCAATCTCCCTCAACTGCCTTCCCTGCAGGCCTGGTCCCCCCAACTGCCCTCCCCTGCAGGCTTCATCGCCCCCAACTGCCCTCCCTGCTGACCATCTTGAGACAATGTGGCAGTGGCCATCTTGTGATGTGGGATGGCCATCTTGTGGTGGCCATCCTATGATGACATGGGGCAGCCATCTTGTGACAACATGGGAGTGGCCATCTTGTGATGATGTGGGGGCAGCCATCTTGTGACAGCATGGGGCGGCCATATTTGTGATGGTGTGAGGGTCAATTTGCATATTACCTCTTTATTATAAAGTATTACATATGTCTCCTTTTTCCTGCACTGACCTCCCCCTGGACACCCCCATGCCTCGGCACATTCCCTTACCCCACTAGTGTCTGGTTATGCTTAAATGCATGCATACAAGTCCTTTGGTTGACCTCTTAACTCCCCTCCTCCACCCTGCCTTCCCACTGAAATTTGACAGTCTGTTCGATGCTTCTCTGTCTCTGTATCTATTTTTGCTCATCAGTTTATGCTGTTCATTATATTCTGGTTAGTGGAGGACAGATTTGGGAAAAAAAAATGCCAGAATGCAATTTAAACAGGCAAAAGATACTTATGGAGAAAGCACAACAGAGAAGATGATAGAGAAAATATTTAAAGGAGTAATGACTGAGTGTTTTTCTGAAAAACACTAATCCAGAATTTCAAAAATATCTAACAAACCCAAAGAAGATAATTAAGAAGGAATTCACACTTTAACACATAAGAGTGAAACTGTAGGGCATGAAAGCAAAGAGAAGATCTTAATAGCATCCAAAAAAACAGACAGATGACATTCGAGGAGGAGATGTTGGAACTGCACTGATTTTTTTATTAGTAACAAAGGGAGACAGAGAACAGGGCAAGCAAAGTTGAGAGAAACTAATAGTAAACTGAAAACTCTATACTCAGGGAAAATAGCTGTCAGAAAGGAGCGTAAAACTAGTACATCGCAGACAACAAAGATGAAAGTTCCTGCCACCAGCACAATCTCATTAAAGTAATTTCTAAAAAATGTATTTGAGACAAGTGGAAAGTAGTCCCAGGTAGTAAATCAGAGGTTTAAGAAAAAAAGAAAAAAAAAAGATTGAATCTAAATTAACATAAACAGTACAAAATAATAGAAACAACCTCTAAAATATAAAAAGAAAAAATTAAGGTAAAATACACAATAATATATAATTGGGTGGAGAGTGGGAATAGAATTAAAATGTCCAAAGTAATTTGTTGTATAAGAGGAATATAAAAATGTAGATAACTTTTAGGCTTTGATAAGTTAAGGATATGTGTTACAATCACTGGGTGGCTACTAAAAAATTAGGAACAATTTATGTAATTTCCACTTGTTTATATCTCCCTCAACTACCAATACCACTCTCATTGGAGACTGCTGGCTCTTTCTTACCCTTTCATCAACCAGCTACACAGCAGTCCCAACCTTCTTAGACACATGGGCCAACTCCAGCCTATCCTTACATTAAAAGACACATGGAGGGCCCCCATTCCAACTCATGTGCCTTGATTAACTTTATAACTTCCAAATTACAGAAATGATAAGAGGAACACTCACAGGCAGAGCCGTTCAGTTGCTCCAGTCATACTTAAACAACATACCCAAACATTCATCCAACAAAGTCCCCTCTTAGGACCAATAACAACCAACATTGTCCTAGTGTAACGGGCATCTCTTTGCATCAACAGAACACTCCCTGCAGGAAAAGTTTGGGACATCTTGATCAATGCCTATGCAACTTCACTCTCAACCTTCAGCCTTCTTCCAGCTGGCCTAGCTATTTTGTCACCCAAACAGCCCCTTTTCTAAAAACCCATTCCATTCTCAACCTGGCCCACCATCTCAGTGACTTTCCCAATGACCAATACTTCCCAGTTCTGTTTAGAGCAACCCCTTTCCTTCACTAGCTATTTCCCATGGCAAAGTTAATCAAACTGCCACTAACTCCCCTCCCACGACCTCACACATTCTATATTTTGGATAAAGACTGAAAGGGAATATATATATATATTCCCTTTCAGTCTTTTTTGGATAAAGACTGAAAGGGAATATATATATATATATATATATATATATATATATATATATATATATATTTAGAACATCATTACTGGGACTACACAGGTCAATCCCAAAGGCCCTTTTCAGCCCCTTATGGGGACAACCTTAGCTGGAACGCTTTCTGTTTGGGAAAATGAAAACAAGCTCACTCACTTCTTCACCATTGAAAATAGAAAATCAGGAAATCTTCTTTCTTTGTGGCACCAATACCTATCTCTGTCTCCTAGTAGACTGAACTGGGACCTGTACCCTAATCTATCTTGCCCTGGAAATAGACATTGCCCCTAATACTCAGTCCTTTGAGGTTCCTCTCACTGCTTATACATGGACCACGAGAGTCATTGCCCTCCTTCTTCTCCTTGCCGGCCTAGGAATAGCTACAGGCCTAGACACTGGGGCACTGGCAATCTCCCTTTCCTACTATCAGAGCCTATCCAAAGATCTTGCAGATAGCCTAGAGGAAATTTCCCAAAATATTGTCTTGGTCCAGGACAAGATAGATTCATTGAAAGCAGTTAACCTCCAAAATCCGAGAGGACTCGACCTCCTCACAACTGAGAAAGGGGGGCTATGCCTATTCCTAGAGGAAGAATGCTATTTTTATGCCAACCAGTCTAGCATAGTAAGACATGGGGCCAAGAAATTATTCAATAGGGTCTCAAAAGTCTGACAACAGCTTTTGGAATCCTGAGGAACCTGGCTGCAGAATCTCAACTAGACTTCTACTTCTGGCTTCTACTGGCTTCCACTTCTAGTTGGAGACACCCCTCCCCCACCTTCACCCTAGACACATTCCCCACCAGTGTTCCTCCTGGCACTCATCTTTGGCCTGTGCATCCTAAGAGCCCTTTCCTTCTTCCTCCAAAACCACATTCATGCAGTCACTAATAGATCCCTAGGGGAAATTATGTTATTCCAGACCTACACTAGATATCATCCCCTCCCTTAATCACTGACTAATTAGGGACATCTCTACACCCCACCTAAGCATGAAGAAGGTACAGAAGTCTAAGACTGGCCTCCCTCATCAATCCCAGCTCACAGAAGAAAAAGAAAAGCTGTAATATTAGGCATATTCTGTATCTATCCCCTGTGATAAGTTTCTTCCTTGCACTCAGTATTTTTTCATTGTGCCCCGCTTGGGGCACCTGCCTTCTCTGCAACTTCCCTGTTATTCTCACTTAAAGTGTTACAAGAGACAGCTAAGCAACCAAGAAGAGTAGTTCCAGACCCCACTCCCCACAACCACCTGGACAGGCATCCAGCTTAACTGTTTGCCTTGACACACATAAGAGACATATAAATACCCACCTACCCTACTCTTACTTGCTGATACCACTTTGGTCTCAGCCCTCCTGTTCACAGATGTAACAATAAAGTTATAAATTTTGCTTTTTAATTTCATTCAGCCTGGTTCTTCTCAGCATCGACCTAAAAATAACCACACTGAATATTCTATAGGAAGCACCCTGATAATTGCTTTGTACTTAACCTTATTTACTCCCCAAAAGTAGCCTGAAAAATGCTAATTCTATTTTTCTAGCTTTTAAAATAAGGACAGTGATGTGACTCAAAAATACTGAGATACTTACCCACAGTCACAGTGCCAACAGGTATTAGGCAGAGAAGGGATCCAATTCAAAGCCTGTCTGACTACCACTTCCCTCCTAACCACTGCACACAACAGCCTCTTCTTCGTTTCTTCTCAGGCCCATGGTTCTAAAATCCCAACGAATCAGATTAGATCAAGTGAGGGCAGGGAAGAGAGTTTACACTCTTTCCATAATTGAGAACTGGCAGGAAGCTTGTAACTAAGGAAATTATTAGGAGAGTTTCTCATACATTGTTCCTCCAGAATAGCCAACCCTTCCCTACGACACCCCCTCCTCACCTCACATGTTACACTATTGGGGTCATAGCTTCTCTCTACTAAATGATGGAAAGGATTTAGCAAACTGCAGTCCAGATTTCCTCTGCCCTTAGTGATGGCAACACCTAGAGTCACCACACTCCCTGGGATCCTGCTTCTTTTTCAGTGAAAAGAGGGAGTTACACAGGTTGTCTCAAAATTGCATTTGAGCTTCATTTCCTATCCAGGAAAAAGGAAGGCTTGTCAGGCAGCCCTCAGTGTTCATCAGAGCAGCAATTGCATGAAGGTGCACCAATCAACACAAATGTGTGCTATTCAATATGAGACATGTAACATTGTTGAGTCCCCTCTCTGCCACTACCCTCTGAAAGCACATTCTCTCCACTCCCCCACCACACACACACTGTGCTGCTGTCATCCTGGGACCAGAACCCATGCCCTGCACACTCCCTGAACCTACTGCCTTCACAGCTCTGCCACTCAGGACTGCTTCTCAGCCAGGCTCACCTTCTTTACCACCAGTTGATAAGTTCTTGGGTTTTCTCCAAAGAACCTCTTTGAGTGTGGGCTTTTGCTTTGACTGTGAGGATGAAGTGTTTGCCCCTTCTTAACCCACTAAACCAGGAAGCACAGATTGGGTAAAGTCAGTGGAGGAACTATTTGCCTTTAAAGAGTCAGTAATATTACCCCTAATTTGGTGGGTGCTTCAGATTTGCCAAGTTGAAACCTTTTCTTCCTGGTGCCCAATCTCACACCCAAATTTCCAAAGCTACTAGTATATTCGGTGTTTTGGATTATAGTGGTGGATCCAATAGGCCCTCATAAAATGACCTAAATCTTTCCCAGAAATCCAGACACAGTGTCTGTCATCTTCCCTGGTGTAGTGGGAGATTACAGTGTCATTCTGGAAGAAGGAAGTTGGCTTATGATTTTGTGAATCCTCAGGTGTTCACTAGGGAAGGTATAATATGGTTTTTGAGTCTATTCTTTCAGAAAGATCTCAAATTACTCATTCAGAAATTAACAGGACTCAAGTACAAAGTAAAAGACTCTAAACACTAGGACCCGAGGAGAAAAGAGGAATAGAAGGCCTGGAAAAATGTCTCCAGTGACCATTCTTTGGTTTTTCTCATATGATTCTTGCAAGATTGAAAGCCTGTATGACCTAACAAGTAAACAGGCACCTGGGGTGTAGATGCAACTTTTCCTCCAAACCTTCCTACCTTCTCCCAAGCCAGGTCCAGAGTCAACTTATCCTAAATTTACCAGTGGATGGATGCAACAGGCTCTGGAAATTGTTTTCAGGAGAAGCAAGCTGTCAAAACTCTCACAGTTTATATGATATTCTAGCTGTCTGTTGCATCACTATGAAAATATTGAGTTTTTTTATTATATACTAGGGGCCCAGTGCATGAAGATTCATGTACAGGAGGGTGGTCCCTCAGCCCGACCTGCACCCTCTCCAATCTGGGAGCCCTGTCCAATCCGGGAGTTTCTGTATGTCTTTGCAATCATATCAGCGAATTGTCTGAGACCCCAACCCACTTTGGTTTGGTGCTTACAGAATAATAGAGGTCTTTTTTTTTTTTCCCCTTTGCTCCATTGGTGGAGATTTCCTAGAGGTTGCAGGGTATTTTCCCTTTAATTTTTCCTCGACATTCTGACTTTATTTATGACTCTCACCTTTGCTGTTCTTCCATCCCCCACCCACAATAGTAACTTGCTCCAGGTTCACTTTGCTGTAGTGTCTAGGAGATCCTGCAACACGTCTGCCACCAGAACTATGATTCCCAGCATTCCTGGTGCTCCCTGCTCTCTCAATTTCTGCTTCTGGTACAGGAGCTGCACAAACCAAAAGGACTGTGAACTCCAGCTGCCCCCACGCAAAGTTGACAGGACAGGACACTCCAGTGCCTTCCCCAGGACCCCACCCGCTCGACAATGGCACATGTGCACGCTGGCCACAGGCTTGAGGTGGGCGGGATGTACAGGCTACCACAGGCCTGCCATCTTTGTCAGGTTATTTTGCATACTCACTCCTGATTTGCTGTGGGTGTCGTGGAGGTATGGTCAATTTATATATTTGGCCCTAACCCATTTGGCTCAGTGGATAGAGCATCGGCCTGCAGACTGAGGGGTCCCAGGTTTGATTCCGTTCAAGGGAATGTACCTTGGCTGCAGGCACATCCCCAGTATGGAATGTGCAGGAGGCACTTGATCAATGTTTCTCTCTCATCGATATTTCTAACTCTCTATCCCTCTCTCTTCCTCTCTGTAAAAAATCAATAAAATACATATTTTTTTAAAAAATTATATATTAGTCTATTATTAGTGTAGATTTTTGGTTCACTACATTGAGAATTTAAATCAGGCAACATTTAAGCTTGAGGGTAGGTACTAAAAGGACCCTATATGGCAGGAAGTAGTAAACAATAGGGTGACTACTGATGGAGGGAAGCAGCTGGATTTGGAAATGATGGCATTAATGATCACTTAATTGAAACAATTATTGTAGTTAATGAATTGAGTCAATTTGAAGGGCCCCAGGTGAAAGATTTTCAACTTTCAATAAAGATACAGAACAGGACCAGCTACGTAATTTGCAAGGACTGGCACAAAAGGAAAATACCAGGTCCTTTGTCCAAAAATCATGAAGAATTTCAAGATGACATTGGAGCATTAAACTTCATGAGGGGCTCCTCTAATCACAGAGCCCTGAGCAACCCTCAAGGTCTCACACCCAGGAAGTTTACCTTGACAGGCTTCATATACATGAGTCAAGAGCAGAGCCAAAACCACATTTCCTGCTCAAAATATGTCCACCATTGCTCAGTTTCATTTCACTCTCCATGTTCTTTTAATTAAACTTGTCCTGCCAGAAGCTTCTTGGATTTTTCCTGATCAACTAATTGATTACACTCAAGTACTCTGTTAAGTTCCCTAAAGGAAAGAGGAAAGTAATTGAGATGCAATCTATAGATACAACAGGGAATGGGATGCAGGTCTTGAATGGTAACTGTCTTGAAGTCATTGGCCACCATAGATCATCTGGAAAACAGCTCCAACTACTGAACCCTAAATTAGGAATGACCACCCTCTAGCTTCTAGAAGGGTTGTGGTAGGAGTATTACCTCATGTCTCTCCTGTGCTGTTCACTTGGCCATGCTCCTCATGATTAGGAGCTCCTTTCCACATCCAGCTCTGCTGTGAGCCACCTGTCTCTGCTGCTGGTCCCCACTTGCAAGTCCATGAAGTTGCTCTCCCCCCTCCCAGGATGCTGCTCCTTCCACATAGTCAGAAGCAAAGAGATGAAAAAGAGAAAGCCATAGCTTCCTTTTATACATTTTCCCTTTATTCTTTTTTCCCTTTATTTTTTACATTATACATGCTTGGCAATGAGGAGATACCGGTATATGAATTTTTCAAAAGATTGGGGTTTATTTTTTAAAATTTTCCTTAATTTCTGTCAGAGTGTACCTTGTGGAGCTCAGGGCTTTTTCTGCTGCAGGATCTAGATAAATGCGAAGCTCACACTAATTACAACGTTACATAAATAATAACTGGAGGTGAAAAAAATGGGTTCCTCACACTGTCCTGACTCTTCCACAAATCAACAAGTAACCTTGGTATATCATTGCATATTGCTGCCATAATTGATTACCAAAAATGTGGTGGTCTGAGACAATACAAATGAATTCTCTTGGAGTTCTGGAGGTCAGGAGCTTGAAATTAGTCTTATGGAGATAAAATTACGGTATCATCAGGGCTGGATTTTCTGGAGGCTCCAGGAGACAATCCATCCCTTGCCACTTCCAGCTTCTAGGAGCTTCCAGAATCCCTTGTCTTATGACCACATCACTCACCTCTGCTGCCATCAGCACATTGCCTTCTTCCTCCTTTTATCTTCTTGCCTCCATCATCTAAGGGCCTATGTGATTACATGTAGGACTCATTCAGATAATCCATAACAACCTCCCCATTTTAAAATCATTAACTTTATCACATCTGCAATAAGGGAACATTCACAGGTTCTGGGAATTAGGACATGGCTATTTGAGGGGGTGGGGCAGTGATTTTCATTCTACCACATGTGGATTAGTTAACATCTCTGCAACTCTGATAATCTTTAAAATGGAGTATTTGTTTCATCAACTTGGTGTTGGTACCAGAAAGTGGAGTGCTGTTGCTAAAAAATACTTAAAATAAGGAAGTGGTTGTGGAATTGGGTAATGCTCTGGAAGCTGGGAGAATGCTCAGGAACCTGGTAGAAAAGATCTAGATTCCCTTGAGAGACTATTGCTGGGAATTTGAATATTAAAGGTGAGATATCAGATCAAAGTGAAGACCATGGTATTGGACATTGGAAGAAAGGTGATACTTGATACGAAGTGGGGGGAACGTCTCTGAGTTTTATTCTCCTGCTGGGTGGAAAGAAGAGCTTGTAAGCGATGAACTTGAGTCTTTAACTGAGGAGGTTTCCAAGCACATTGTGAGGGTGCAGTCTGGTTTCTCCTTGTAAAATGCAAAAGGCAAGATATCAGAGTGATGCATTCACTAGTCAAGGACCTCCCAAGATTGCCACTAGGCACAAGGAGCTGGGAACCAGCATGGGAGGATCCTCCCCAGCACCTTCAGAGAGAGTGTGGCTATGCCGACCTTTTGATGCTGGACCCCCAGAACTATGGGAACATAAGTTTCTGTGGCTTTAAGCTACACAGTTCATGGTATTGTGCTACATCAGCCCTAAGAATCTCATACAACACCTTGCTCCTTTCTTCACATTTTCTCCTGCCCTCTTTGTGTTCATCCTCTCAGCATCCCAGAGATTTCTCCTGGGATACTAGAGTAAACCTTCCCACCCCCACCAGCACATCTGGTCCAGGAGGACCACAGAGGCTGTTGATGAGTGTAGTGGTGGCTTTCTCAGAAAGACATTTAAACTCTGCCTGACCCTGTTCTTGGAGATTTCTTGCTGCCCGAGGTTTCAGACCCTAGATCTGCCCCCACCCCATCCTCTCTACTTTTACTCTTTGGGGACTTGGGCCCTTTATCAAAGAATATAGTGGTTGTCAACAATTTATACAACACCAAAAAAAAAAAAAACCCAAACAATTGTTTCTTTTTGAGAAAGATGGAAGAAATTAAGGGCTCCTGGACTCTTAAGGGGAAGGGGCATATTGCCACCTGGTGTGAGTACAGCAGGTCCTAAGAATATGTCTGCCCATCCTCAGGCACACTGACAAGAGCTGACACTCCCACAGAATACCAAATTCACACAAAAGAATAGGTTTACAAAACACAGAGATACAGACAACACTATGGTGACTACCAGAGGAAAGGAGGGTGAGGGAGCAGTAAAGGGGGTCAAATATATGGTGATGGAAGGAGATTTGACTTTGGGTGGTGGGTATACAACTCAATATACAGATGATGTATCATAGAATTATACACCTGAAACATATATAATGTCATTAACCAATATCATCCCAATGAATTTAATTCAAAAAAGAATAAATAGACTTACTGAAAAAAAATTAAGGAGGGCATTATCTCTTACAAAATAAGACAAATGGGCTTTCATGCATTTAAATACACAGGAGACACCTGCCTCAGCTGGCAGCACAGGATGGCTAACATGTCTGACAGTATGTCCCCTTCTGTTAGCCCAGTGATGCTTGCTTTGTTCCGTGCATAAGCTTCATAGCAGACTGTCAGATTAGCACATCAGCACCAGTGTCTACCATTAATATGTGAAATGCAGTCAGGAAAGGTATGTGCTTTTGATTCTGCCACAATTGGATCTATGGCTTTGGACAAAACCATAACCCCACTGAGCCCTGGTATCTCTACAGATGAGAAGATAGGGAAGTGTCAGATCAGTAAGTCTGATGCCCACCAAGGAATTACATTTTACAGCAATAGCTGGGCCTAGTGCCTAGATAACAAGTCCCCAAACTCTCCCACTGGTTTGAATCCTAAGCCCTAGCCGCTTACCCACACTTCTTCTCGGATGTTGGTTGATTATAGTGATAAACCTGTGACAGTGAACAGGGGTCCTCATGGAAGACCATTGGAGGGACCAGTCATGGGACTCTTGGCTTGAGGGTCTGTGTGAAGGAGCAATATCACTGCAGGCCTCTGCTCCCATGCTTTGAGTGCCTGGGGTCATCAGAGTCATGTGTAGTTACAGACAGTGACAAATACCAGCCCCATTACCACGTGGCACCAACAGCCATGAAGGCAGGAAACACGGAAGCAAGTGTGCTTCTCCCACTGTTCTCTGCCACTCTCAGCACACCCTCCACTCCCTTCCTTCCTCATCTGCCAGGACTTTTTAGTCCCCTTCCTCAAAACCCACTCATTTGCTTGGACAACCCTGAATTCTTAGCCCTTCAATGATACTAGGAGCAGAAAAAGAGGCTGCTTAGAACAGGAACTGGGAAAGATTTCAGAGGCTGCTAGATCCATCTGATAGCATTCAGTCACTTGCTCTTTTTCTGGGATTTCAGTTTTGGTTTCCACAATTTCTGCTGTTATCTGCATTTCTTCCTTTTGGGTTTAGTTTGACATCTTTTTTATTCTTCACTTTAATTCTCCCATAAACATATGTCCCTATTTGCTTTATTACTACTGATAAATGCTGTAAATGCATCTCTAACAAGGGACAAAGGTGCAATTTTAATGTAATGTCTAAAATTTTTTTGCTTCTCAATCCCCTCTATTTCCAATAATTGGGCTACAGGGTGATTTATTGTAAATTCACTTGTGCACAGGAAAGCATGCATCCTGCCCCCACCATAGTACTTTCCAGCCTCACAGCCTCCTTATTCTGTTTAAGTCATCACTTAAAGTTTTGGTCACAGCACAGGCTAGAAAAGCTAGGTCACAGGGCCCATGTCCCCTTATCTGTACCTGCTGAAGTGTTTAGAGGGGTGAGAGGAGAAGGTTGGGCCAAGAAGAATCCTCACCATAGAGATCACCCTGAACTGTGTTCAGGGTCAATTTGTACCCCTCCTTCACTGGTGCTGGCCTGAGAATGAAATGGAGGCATTTTCCTGTGAGTCTCCAAACCCTCACCTGTTCCTCCTCCAGAGCAGGCACAACACTTAGCACTTTGACTCTGACATGAGCCAAACAAAATAAATTCTACTCGGAATTGAACCACTGCTCATGGATGTTGCCATCTTTCAAATTCTAACAATAACATTCTCAAAGCTTAACTGGTGAATAAACAGCTAATTCAGCCTCATTGTTTTTTAATATTTCTTGAAGAAATATCACTTGGAAATATCACTTAAAATTATAATTAGGGAATTAGTTTTTTTGAGCTGTCAAAGACCATAAATGACTATTTGGAAATATATGGAGACACTAGCATTTCTCCTATCCTCTGCAAGTATAATACGTCTGTTTTGATGGGAAAGCCTAGGACACCAGAAAACATAGCAACCTGGAAGGCAACGGCAGCTGTCACCGAGGCCCATTTAGCAATAGTTCATTCTACTCCAGTAAAGAACAACAAAAAGGAAAAGTAAACTATACAAAATCCATGCACTGAGCATGAAGGAAGATGAGTTGAGCTAGCAGAGTAACCAACATTTAATCTAAAACTACTGACCGGGTTTCCACTTGCAGACATAATCGTGAGGGGCTCTGCAGAGTTATTGCAGGTAGAACAACCATATCTGGTGAAATTTTTTATAATTAAAGTCTCTAAAAGCTGCCCTAAGGTCATATAGCAAAAGAAGAAATGTTAATTTTTAAAGATACTAAATCTTAGTAAGAATAGTGATAGTCTATGTGGAACTTGACCCCTAACTTCCTTCCTCCCTCCCCCACTCACCTTCAGCTCAGCTTAAAGGAAATTCTGTTCTGGGCAGGTGTGGTCAAAAAGGTAGGGGTCCTGCTCCCTTCAGTTAACCATCAAGTGTATGCTACCTTACCAATAGGGGCAGGCTGGCAGGATTTCTCATTCCCTTTAACTCTGATTTTCAGGACTAAACTGCTGAGCACAGCCAGCAGCACCCTCCTGCTTTTGTATTCATAGCACAGAGGTTCTATGGCAAATATAACAGGCTAAGAATACTGGGAACCCAACTTCCCACACCCCAGCTCCCTCATATGATGGAGGGTCCATGCTGGGAGAGGCAGGTTGAAAAAACCAGAGGCTACCATCCCCAGCTCACAGGCCAGAGTTGTGACTCAGAAGTTCTGTAAAGAATGAAAAGACAGGAAGGAATCCAAGATGGCGGCATAGGTAAACACGTAAACTGCTGCCTCCCACAACAATTTAAACTGCAACTAAAAGATAAAACGTCTATCACCGAGAACCACGGGAAAGCTGGCTGAGTGGAAGTTCTACAACTAGAAGGAAAGAGAAAAGAGCATTGAGACGTGCACAAGCGCTGAAAAGCTGAGGTACGGAGGCGCGCGATCCGGGCTGGCGGCGGGCGACTGGGTGCGTTGCTTTTTTCAACCCCAACGGAGACAAGCCCCCGATTACTCTGAAATCCAGTCTCTGGGGAGACGCGGGGGACCCAAACTCCTACGGGGAGAAGCTGGACTGTCTGCCAGTGAGAGTGGCTTGCTAACAGAGCTGCGCGCAGGAATAATTGTTTACGGCACTGGGGCACAGGATTCCAGGACACAGTCGGGACACAGAGCGGGCTTACTAGCAGCCATTGCTGTTTGCCACGCCCTAACCTAGTGAAGCCCTGAGACCCCGCCCCACACAACCTACAAACCCACCCAAGCTCCAAGCAGCTCAATTAGCATAAGAAAGCCTGCCCTATCGCAGCTTAACCTAGAAAACTTGCAGCCCGGGTCAGACAGCTCCAAAACCTCCAAACCCCAAGCAAAGAGGAGAAAACTGCAGCTCTCACTTTAGCTCCTGCTGAGTGGCCTCAGACAGTAGCTGACCTGCACCCTATTGGAGATCCAGAAGCCAGTGTACCTAGTGGTCAGTGTGAGACACCAGATTTCAACTCCTCACATCCATAAGTGACACATTCAAGAGGCAGACTCAGTGAGCACCAAAGCCCCACTGAAACAAGTCCTGCCCCATAAGCGTGTCTTCAGCGCAGCACTTCTTCCATTATAGACACAGGGAGTGCTCACAGCTAATTGGCTGGAGGTCAATTCCTCCCAGCATACCAATAGCAATTCAGGCTTAACTACACCAAGACTTTGCACTCAGCCCACAAAGGGGTGTACCAAGAGCATCCACATCAGGTGATTGGGGAGGCTGAGCTACTGCCCCCTATAGGTCACCTACCACACAAAGCCACTCCATCAACACAGGGAAGAAGCCAAAATGCAGAAACAAAGAAACATGTCACGAATGAAAGAAACGGAGGAAAGCAAACTACTGGATGACATAGAGTTCAGAATCACATTTATAAGGTTACTCAAGAATCTTCTAAAAACTGCCGAGAAACTTGATGACACTTCTGAGGAGCTTAGTGAGACCTTCAAGGACCTTAATGAGAATGCCAAAAAAATGGAAAAGGATCAGTCAGAAATGAAGCATACACTGTCTGAAATAAAGAATATACAGAAACTCAACTGTAGATCAACATACCCCAAGAATCAAACCAAAGATCTGAAATATGTGGAAACAAAAAACATCCAACCAGAAAAACAAAAAGAAAAAAGAATCCAAAAATATGAAGATAATGTAAGGAGCCTCTGGGACAACTTTAAGCGAAACAACATCCGAATTTTTGGGGTGCCAGAAGAAGGGAGAGAGCAAAATATTGAAAACCTATTAGAAGAAATAATGACAGAAAACTTTCCCTACCTGGTGAAAGAAATAGACTTACAAGTTCAGGAAGCGCACAGAACCCCATACAAGAGGAACCCAAAGAGGACCACACCAAGACACATCATAATTAAAATGCCAAGGGCAAAAGACAAAGAGAGAATATTAAAAGCAGCAAGAGAAAAACAGTTAATTACCTACAAGGGAGTACTCATACGACTGTCAGCTGATTTCTCGGCAGAAACTATGCAGGCCAGAAGGGAGTGGCAAGAAATATTCAAAGTGATGAACAGCAAGAACCTACAACCAAGATTACTCTACCCAGCAAAGCTATCATTCAGAGTTGAAGGTCAGATAAAGAGCTTCACAGACAAGAAAAAGCTAAAGGAGTTCATCGCCACCAAACCAGGATTACATGAAATGCTGAAGGGCATTCTTTAAGAAGAAGAAGAAGAAGAAAAAGGTAAAGATAAAAATTATGAACAACAAAATGACATCAAATACATACCTACCAACAAGTGAATCTAAAAATCAAGTGAATAAAAAATCTGAAGAACAGAATGGACTGGTGAATATAATAGAATCAGGGACATAGAAAGGGAGTGGACTGACGATTCTCAGGGGAAGCAAGTGTGAGGGGTGCGGGAAGAGATTGGACAAAAATCTTACTCCTATGGATGAAGACAGTGGCGGGGGGTAAGGGCATGGGGTGGGGTGGGGAATCAGGTGGAGGGGAGCTATGGGGGGAAAAAAAGTGGAACACCTGTAATAATCTGAACAATAAAGATTTAATTAAGAAAAAAAAAAGAATGAAAAGACATCAATAATAACAGAGAACTCCAAAATTCTCCTCTAAGAAAATGACTTTTTATTTGAAGCAGGGTGTTGGAAGTTCAAAGGGCACTCTTGAAAACAGTCAAGATTTTAATAGTAAGTAATGTAGAAGAGACTGATAATCATATAAGAGCTACACGAGAAACCATAGTTCAGCAATTTACCAGAGAGAACCAGGAAAAGAGACATGTACAAAGGGTCCTTCTAGGGTCAGAGAAAACCTGAAAGATTGGTCACAAAAACCAACCCTGAAAAGGAAACCAATTCTAATATATAAAACCCTGAGTTTTAATGACCAGTAACACCAGAGGCTGACCAACCCAAAGTCAGTGCTGGCCCCTCCCCCAAGCAAGCGGATAGGGGCAATCAGGCAGGCAGGCAGAGGGGTTAGGGGTGATCAGGTAGGAAGACCAGCAGTTAGGGGTGATCAAGTAAGCAGGCAAGTGGTTAGGGGAGATCAGGTAAGCAGACGGCCCCTCGCTGGGCTGTCCCTGCCCCCAAGCAAGCGATTTGGGGCAATCAGGCAAGCAGGCAGAGTGATTAGGGGTGATGAGGTAGGCAGACAGCCCCTCGCTGGGCTGGCCCTACCCCCAAGCAAGTGGTTAGGGGCAATCAGATAGGCAGGCAGAGTGGTTAAGGGAGATCAGGTAGGCAGACCAGCAGTTAAGGGTGATCAGGTAGGTAGGCGAGCGGTTAGGGGCAATCAGGTAGGCAGACGGCCCCTCGCAGGGCTGGCCCAGCCCCCCAGCAAAGAAAGAGGGAGGCTCAGGCCAGCCAAGCCATTGCACCCCAGCCTGTCGCCTACATAAGGAGGCCACTGGTGGCAGGGGAGGGGTGGCAGGGTTGCACAGATGGCAAGCAGTGGCAGTGGCAGGGGTGGGGCCAGCTGCCTGCAGCCCAGGGAAGGAAAGCCCGATAGGCCCTGATCTCAGGCCAGGCCTAGGGACCCTACCCCAGGGGTCCAGGATTGTGAGCCAGTGCCGGCTGGGCTGAGGGACCAACCCACGTGCACAAATTTTCGTGCACCAGGCCTCTAGTTTTAATTATATCAAACTGTGGAGCAATTTATGCCCAAAGACATTGTCAAAAACAGGAGAGCAATCAGCTGGCAATTAATAGACCTAACAGCTGGGTATAATACCAATAGAGACACAGAGCTTAACAGAGAGATTAAGGAAAGAGACAAACAAGGAAAGCACTGCTAAGACTATTGTTATTCAAGGTGACATCCCAAGGCTGTGCCTTCTGAGGAGCATCATCAGAGGTTTCACACTGCAGATGAAATAGACTTCCCCAGAAGAGTCCAGCCATGTCACTAAACAAACATGCAAATGATAGCAAATTGAGGCCTAGAAAAGCAGAAGGTAAAACATTGTTCATAGTTGCTGCACTACATTATTTAAAATACCCAGTTTTTAGTGAAAACTGCAAGACATAGAATTGTGACCCTTATACTGGAGAAAAATCAGACAACAGTAACCACCTGTGAGAAGGCCAATATATTGAATTTGAAAGCACAGCTTCAAATCAGCAATTATAAATATCATTAAAGTACTTAAGAAAATAACACTTAAAAAATCAAAGGAAGCTATGATGACAATACCTCATCAAATAGATAATATCAATAAAAGTAGAAGTTATTTTTTTAAAACAAAATAGAAATTCTGAAGTTGAACAGTAGAACTGAAATGAAAATTTTACTACAGGGGCTCAATGGTAGGTTTAAAACAGCAAGAGAAAGAATCAATAAAATGGTGGGAAAAATACAGAAGCCAAGTGAAATAGGCAATTCAATCCAAAATAGCAGTGGATTTAGTAAAAGCTACATTGAAACTTTCCCAGGACCAAACTGGAATTATAACTAAAATACAGAAAAAAAAATATGAATAATCAATTGACTAGCTGGAGAGAACCCAGAGTCATCCAGTGAAGATCACAGAGAGACTGGTAGAAAGTGGGGAAGCATGAAAGGTCTGGCTGGCCTCCCACAGACAGCAGTTGAAGGTCAGGAGGGATATCTCAGTTGTGGGGGGTTCCCATTGAGAACTCTTGGGTCTAAACACCAAGCTGCCTCCCCCCCCCCCCCGAGCCCAGAGCACCAGAACTGAGAAAGGTGACCACATGACATCTTTCAGTGAAAAGCAGTGGGGTAGCTGTCTGACAGAAGGCTAGGCTGGAAATGCAGGCACCCTATTAAAAGCCCAATGAACAAAACTTTGTGTGCAGCCACTCATATTGTATACTGGGAGAGAGAGGGCAGAATGGACTAGAGGAAGCCTCAGAGATTTTTATTTAGAAGATAGCCACCTTGTCTTCCTATGCTGCCATTCCCTCATACTGCAGAGGACATCTTTCTCAAGAAGACATTTACCATCCAGGCAGCTTTTGCATCAGGAGGAAACAATTGTCCCACCTAGTTGGAAAACCTCTCACCCCACCCTGTGGAGTCTACAACTTGCTGTGGTCAATAGCCTTAGGCAAATTAAGACTCTGAGAATAACAAACAGATTACAGGCAGAGGCAGATCTCTGGAGGCTTTGAGACTTTGCCCAATCTCCTTCTGAACCTGTGGTTATGAAAAGCAGATCTTGGTGCACATCTTGGTTTGTTCCAAGGGCACCCAGCCCCATCAGTGGGAGCCACATGCTGTGGATTGCTGATAGCTCCTAACAGGGTACTCAGGGCCAGTCACAATCAGCTTCTGAAATTGTCCTGCACCATATACTGTGAGTCATAGCAGATCTACCTAATACACAGACACAAACAGCCAGCCAAAATGGGGAGACAAAAAAATACAAACCCCAAATGAACAAACAAGGGAATTCTCCATAAGAAGAGCTAAATGAAATGGAGATGGGAAAATTATCAGATATAGAGTTCAGAATCATGATTACAAGGATGCTCAACAGATTGAAAAAAGATATAGAAATCATGATAAATGACCAGTTGGAAATGAAGAATGACATAGCACTAATAAAGAGCACATTGGAAGGAATACACAGCAGATTAGAGGAAGTAGGGCATCAAGTCAGTGAGTTAGAAGACACAGTAAAAAACGTCACTCTATCAGAGAACCAAAAAGAAAAATGATTTAAAAACAGGAGAACAGCTTAAGGGAGCTTTGGGGCACCATGAAACAACAATATTCACATTATAGGAGTGCCAGAAAGTGAAGAAACTGAGCAAGGGATAGAGAAACTGTTTGAAGAAATAATGGCAGAAAATTTCACTAACCTGGAGAAGGAAAAAGTCACACAGGTTCAGGAGGCACAAAGTGTCCCAAGCAAGAAGACTCCAAAGAGGCCCACGCCCAGACACATCATAATTAAAATGCCAAAAGTTAAAGACAAAGAGAGAATCTTAAGGGCAGTAAGAGAAAAGCAATGTGTTACTTACAAAGGGGCTTTCATAGGATGTCATCAGAAACTCTATAATCTATAAGGGAATGGTATGAAATATTCAAGGTAATTAAAAGCAAGGATCTGAAACCAAGACTACTATATCCAGTAAAGCTATCATTCAAAATAGATAGTGAAATAAAGAGCTTCTCAGGCAAAAAAAAAAAAAAGGTAAAGGAGTTTATTACCCCCAAACCAGCATTGCAAGAAATGCTAAAAGAACTGCCGTACTAAGAAGAATAAAGAGCCCAATCATGTGTCTCAGAGGTTGAACATCAACTAAGAACCAGGAGGTCATGGTTCAATTCCTGGTCAGGACACATGCCTGAGTTATGGTCTTGATCCCCAGTAGGTGGCATGCAGTAGGAAGCCAATAGGTGATTCTCTCTCATCATTGATGTTTCTATCTCTCCCTCCTCAATCTTTTCTGAAATCAATAAAAATATTTTTGTTAGACAAAGAAGAATAAATAGAGAGAGAAAAACATAGGCATAAAAAATTAAAATGGCAATAAATAAGTTCCTATGAATAATAACCTTAAATGTAAGTGGATTAATGCTCCAGTGGAAAACATAGAGTAGCTGAATTGATAAGAAAGCATGACCCAAATATATGCTGTCTACAGAGGACAAAAAACTGACACAGGATGGGAATGAAGGGATGAAAACATTCTTTCCATGAAAATGGAAACAAAAAGAAAAAGCTGGGGTAGCAATATTCATATCTGGAAAAACAGACTTCAAAATGAAGGTTATTACAAGAGACAATTCAATCATAATTTTGTGTATTTCAACATCCCACTTTGGATAACGCATAAAGCAACTAAGCAACAAAGATGAGAGAGGAGACAAAATGGCGGCGGAATAGAAGATTGTGTCCTGAGCCTTCTCCTGGAGCAAATAGAGGAGGAAGCTGAGATGAGCGAAATCCAGCCCGAATTGGCGAAGCAGGCACAGCTGGTGAGACAGTTTGCAGCTGGGAAGAGCAGGGATCCCCCAGATAAAGGTAAAATCAAAGATCTAGGCAGTAGAATCTCCCGGACCTCTGTGCCCAGAAGGTCAGGGAGAAACTACACAGTGCCAAGCCGCGTCCCTGAGGACAGGCAAGGTCTGAAGGATTTTAGACCATAGAGTCTGGATTTGGGATCTGAGCTCAAAGGCAGACTTTAAGAGCTGCCGGACCGCGGAGTGCTGGCAAGAGAGGAACTGGGAGAGACGCGGTCCTTCCTCGCGCTGGGGCCTGCGCTTTTCCCCACTGAACCTAGTTCGTGGGACCTTTTGGAGACAGGCGCTTACCTGTGACAGAAGTGCGGGAGAAGGGGTAGAGTTGTGGAGCCTGGGCAGAGTGGGCAACGAACGGTCCAGGAGAAGTGGTAGCAAGTCTGGTGCTGAGTCATATCTAAGCCCACAGAATCCATTTTCTCCTGAGAGATAGCCCCTCCCCCCAGTCTCCAGGCAACCAATATAGCCACACCCAGATTCCACCCTGATTAACACCAAGGAATCTGAATACTCCCTGAGGCCATAGGATCTACTCTAAAGAGAAATCTTTAGAAGCTAAGCACCTCAATTACACTAGATAACCAAGCCCAGGAGAACAGATTTCACCAGTAGCACCATCACCAAAAGAACCTGGGTAGCAAAGCAATTGGATCTACAATTAAAACATTTCAGGAAAACATGGGGAGACAAAAAAGCAATACCCAAAGGAAAGAAAAAGAGGAATCACCAGAAAGGGAGTTAAATGAAATTGAGGCTAGCAGCTTAACAGAGAGAGAATTCAGAGTAATGGTTCTAAGGATGTTTAAACGGATGGATGACAAATACACACAACTCAATGAGAACTACAAGGAACTGAATGAAAATGTCACCAACGTGAAAAGAAACCAAGAGGAGATGAAGAACGACATAGCTGCAATAAAGAACACATTGGAAGGCTTAAACAGTAGACTAGAAGAGGCTGAGGACTGCATCAGTGAATTAGAAGACAAGGTAGGAAAACACACACAAACACAGTAGCAAATGGAAAGAAGACTTAAAAAGCAAGAGGAGAGCCTAAGGGAGCTTTGGGACAACACAAAACGAAACAATATTAGAATAATAGGGATACCAGAAGGTGAGGAAGAGAAGCAAGGAATAGAAAACCTGTTTGAAGAAATAATGACCGAGAACTTCCCTGATATTGGCAAGAAAAAAACTATGCAAGTCCAAGAAGTACATAGAGTCCCAAACAAGTTGAACCCCAAAAGACCAACACCAAGACACATCATAATTAAATTGGCGAATACCAATGAAAAAGTAAGAATCTTAAAGGCTGCCAGAGAGAGACAGAAAGTTACCTACAAGGGATCTCCTATTAGAATATCAACTGATTTCTCAACAGAAACACACCAGGCCAGAAGGGAATGGAATGAAATATTCAAAGTGATGCAAAGCAAGGATCTGAATCCAAGAATACTATACCCAGCAAGGTTATCATTCAAAATTGAAGGGGGAATCAGGAGCTTCACAGACAAAAAAGGGCTAAGAGAGTTTATCACTACCAAGCCAGCAATGCAAGAAATGCTGAAGGGACTGCTGTAAAAAGAAGAAAGAGAAAGGCAAAAAGAAACACAAACACTAAGGGGGAAAATATGACAACAAACATGTACTTGTCAATAATAACATTAAACGTAAATGGATTAAATGCACCAATCAAAAGACATAGGGTAGCTGAATGGATAAGAAAACATGACCCATATATTTGCTGTCTACAAGAGACTCACCTCAGAGCAAAGGATTCACACAGACTGAGAGCGAAGGGATGGAAAAATATTTTTCAGGCAAATGGAAATGAGAAAAAAGCTGGGGTAGCAATACTTATATCTGATAAAATAGACCTCAAAGTAAAGGCCATAACAAGAGATAAGGAAGGCCACTACATAATACTAAAGGGAGCAATTCAACAAGAAGATATAACTCTAGTAAACATATATGCACCCAATGCAGGAGCACCCAAATACATAAAAAAACTCCTGGAAGAGATCAAGGGAGAGATAGACAACAATACAATCATAGTAGGAGACTTTAATACACCACTGACATCACTGGATAAATCCTCCAGACAAAAAATCAGCAAAGAAATAGCAATTCTAAATGACACACTAGATCAGATGGACCTAATTGACATCTTCAGAGCATTTCACCCCAAAGCCTCGGAATATACATTCTTCTCAAGTGCCCATGGGACATTTACAAAAATAGACTACATATTGGGTCACAAACAAAGCCTCCCTAAATTCAAAAAGATTGAAATCATATCAAGCATTTTCTCAGACCACAATGGCATAATATTAGAAATAAACTATAATAAAAACATTCCAAAAAATTCAAACACGTGGAAACTGAATAGCATGCTATTAAACAATGATTGGGTGATCAACGAGATCAAAGAAGAAATTAAAAACATCCTGGAGAATAATGACAATAAAAACACAACAATGCAAATGCTATGGGACACAATGAAAGCAGTCTTGAGAGGGAAGTTTATAGCTCTACAGGCCTACCTCAAAAAACAAGAAAAAATGGTAATAAATCTTCTAACTCAACAACTCAAAGAATTAGAAAGAGAGCAACAAGAAAAGCCCACAGTGAGCAGAAGGAAGGACATAATAAAGATCAGAGCAGAAATGAATGACATAGAGACCAAAAAAACAATACACAGGATCAACAAAACCAAGAGCTGGTTCTTTGAAAGGATAAACAAGATTGATGAACCTCTAGCCAGGCTCACCAAGAAGCAAAGAGAGAGGACCCAAATAAACAAAATCAGAAATGAAAGAGGTGAAATAACAACAGACCCCACAGAAATACAAAGGATTGTTAAAAAATACTATGAACAACTCTATTCTAACAAACTACACAATCTGGAGGAAATGGACACATTCCTAGAAAAATACAACCTTCCAAAACTCACACAGGAAGATTCGAAAAATCTCAATAGGCTGATAACTATGGAAGAAATTGAAGCAGTCATCAAAAAGCTTCCAGCAAACAAAAGCCCAGGGCCTGATGGCTTCACAGGGGAGTTTTACCAAACATTCAAGGAAGAACTAAAACCTATCCTCCTCAGACTATTCCAGAAAATTCAAGAAGAAGGAACACTTCCAAACTCCTTCTATGAGGCCAGCATCACCCTAATACCAAAACCAGACAAAGACAACACAATGAAAGAGAATTACAGGCCAATATCTCTCATGAACATAGATGCCAAAATCCTCAACAAAATTCTAGCAAATCGAATCCAGCAGTACATCAGAAAGATTATACACCATGACCAAGTAGGATTTATCCCAGGGATGCAAGGATGGTACAATATTCGCAAATCAATAAACGTGATACATCACATAAACATATTGAGAGATAAAAATCACATAGTCATATCAATTGATGCAGAAAAAGCATTTGATAAAATCCAACACCCTTTCTTGATAAAAACTCTCAGCAAGGTGGGAATAGAAGGATCATACCTGAACATAATAAAAGCCATATACGACAAACCCACAGCCAACATCATACTCAATGGGCAAAAACTAAAACCATTTCCCCTAAGAACAGGAACAAGACAGGGATGCCCACTCTCACCACTCCTGTTTAATATAGTGCTGGAAGTACTAGCCATTGCAATCAGACAAGAAGAAGAAATAAAAGGCATTCAAATTGGAAAAGAAGAAGTAAGACAGTCCTTATTCGCAGATGACATGATACTGTACATAGAAAACCCTAAAGACTCCATAAAAAAATTATTAGACTTAATAATTGAATTCGGTAATGTAGCAGGATACAAAATTAATGCCAAGAAATCTATGGCATTTCTATACACCAATAATGAACTTACAGAAAGAGAGACTAAAAAAACAATCCCATTTACCATCGCACCAAAAAAATTAAGATACTTAGGAATAAACTTAACTAAAGAGGTAAAAGACCTATACGTAGAAAACTACACGACACTGAAAAAAGAGATAGAGGAAGACATTAACAGATGGAAGAACATACCATGTTCATGGATTGGTAGAATCAACATCATCAAAATGTCCATACTACCCAAAGCAATCTATAAATCCAATGCACTTCCCATTAAAATACCAACAACATATTTCACAGACCTAGAACGAAATTTCCAAAAATTTATCTGAAATAAAAAAAGAACCCGAATAGCTACAGCAATCCTGAGAAAGAAGAACAAAGTAGGTGGGATCTCAATACCAGATATCAAGTTGTATTACAAAGCTACTGTTCTCAAAACAGCCTGGTACTGGCACAAGAACAGACATATAGATCAATGGAATAGAATAGAGAACCCAGAAATTGACCCAAATCAATATGCTCAATTAATATTTGACAAAGGAGGCACGAACATTCAATGGAGACAAGACAGTCTCTTCAACAAATGGTGTTGGGAAAATTGGACAGATACATGCAAAAGAATGAAGCTAGATCACCAACTTACACCATATACAAAAATAAATTCAAAATGGATAAAGGACTTAAACATAAGATGGGAATCCATGAAAATACTAGAGGAATCCACAGGCAGCAAAATCTCAGACATATGCCGAAAGAACTTCTTCACTGATACTACTCCTAGGGCAATGGAAGCTAAAGAGAAAATAAACAAATGGGACTACATCAAAATAAAAAGCTTTTGCACAGCAAAGAAAACCATCAATAAAACAACAAGAAAGCCCACTGCATGGGAGAACATATTTGCCAATGATATCAATGATAAGGGTTTAATCTCCAACATATACAGAGAACTCATACAATTTAACAAAAAGAAGATAAACAACCCAATCAAAGAATGGGCAACTGATCTAAGTAGACACTTTTCGAAAGAAGACAGAAGGCAGGCCAAGAGACATATGAAAACCTGCTCACAGTCACTAATCATCAGAGAGATGCAAATCAAAACAACAATGAGGTACCATCTCACACCTGTCAGAATGGCTTTTATCAACAAATCAACAAACAACAAGTGTTGGCGAGGATGCGGAGAAAAAGGAACTCTTTTGCACTGCTGGTGGGAATGCAGACTGGTGCAGCCACTGTGGAGAACAGTATGGAGTTTCCTCAAAAAAATAAAAATGGAACTCCAATTTGACCCAGTGATCCCACTTCTAGGAATATATCCCAAGAATCTAGTAACAGGCATCAGAAAGGAAATATGCACCCCTATCTTCATAGCAGCACAATTCACCATAGCCAAGATTTGGAAACAACCTAAATGCCCATCAGCAGATGAATGGATTAAAAAACTGTGGTATATCTATACAATGGAATACTACGCTGCGGTAAAAAAGAAGGAGTTCCTACCATTTGCAACAATATGGATGGAGATGGAGAATATTATGTTGAGTGAAATAAGCCAAGCAGAGAAAGATAAATATCACATGATCTCGCTCATTTGTGGAATATAATGAACGACATAGACTGATGAACAAGAACAGATCCAAAGGCTGAGAAACGTCAATCAGAAGATCATACCTCAGGTAAGGTAGGGGAGGGTGGGGGTAAGGTGGAGAGATCAACCAAGGGACTTGTATGCATGCATATGAACCTAATCAATGGACACAGACAACAAGGGGGCGGGGCATTAAGAGAAATTGTTCCATGTGACAAAAATTTTTAAATGAAACTCTCTGTAGACTGAAAATTATTTTGGAAGGAAACAAAGAGAAGTTTCCTTCAAAAGTCATAAGGATTGTAATTGAAAGTCAATATATTTGGCCGCTTGAACTAAAGTAAGTAATTTGTGTTTTTGCCTCCCTGACAAAGTTTATATAAAGCTACAAAAAGAAATTGACAGACAGTTTGAAATGGAATTGCCAGGGCCTAGGGCAAAGAATATCCTTACATGATATTATTCTACAATCTCATTATAATCTTAGATATTTTACAACAGCATACTTTACAATTATCCCAAACAAACTTACAAACTAATTCTTTGAATGGTGGGCAGCAATTTAAAAAAAGGGACATGAAAGGATTTAATCCCTTGCAGAAGGAATTAAGGCACTGGGAAGGCACTTGAGCATCCTATATTGGCCCCTCTTGCCCTTTGTGCCAAGAGGGACCCTCTTCTCACAATCCAATTGCCCTCAGCTGTTACCTGAGCTTTCTGTTCATGCTGAGCTTGAAGCCTCGTGGGGGCTGGTACCAGGGATCTGTCTCACATCCAATTGTGTGAGCTGGGCCCTCACTGGAGAAGAAACCCGAGTTCCCCGAGATATGTGATCAACATCGGGACCCTGCCAACAGGCCAGGGGTTCCCAAGGCAGGTGCTGGGTGTGGAGGCCACGGGGTCATAGGCTACCAAGGAGACAGAACTGAACCTCACAGCACCCTGCTTGGCCCCAGAGGATGGCTGGTTAGCCAGAGACGGGTAAGATTCCTCAAGGAAGGAACAACCTAAGACAGGCACAGTCGCAGAGGGGCCATCAGGAGAGAACTTGGGGGGGCAACAGAAGTGGGGCACAGACCCTCACCCCCCCAACATTGCAGGGGCTTGAACCCTCACCCCCTTCTAAAGGAGGTCTCCTACCCCCATGGCTGCTTCGCGCTTCCCACACCCAGCTCAGATCGGGACCCAGGCAACAGAAAGAGACCCGGCCCAGCTCACATCGAGATACAGGTGACAGACAGAGACTTGGCCCAGCTCAGATCGGGACCCAGGTAACAAACAAGAGACTTGGCCGACAGCAGTTGCCCTATATCTAAATTCAGCTGAGCATTTGGAATGCTCAGGGCCCACTCAAGAATGCAAATAATCCTTCCCACTAATATTTACAGGGTAAACTAAGATTGTTGGTAGAGTATTAAATTTGACAGTAAAATAGTAATCGAGTTTTCAGATTAATTTAAATAGGCTAATTGAAATAAGTGAATATTCAAGTACTGGACAAAAAGCTATTCTTAAAGTAATAACTAAAATTTCTATTGGTAGTTCATCTCATGGTAAAATTCCTGAATATGCAATGAACCTAAAGCAGTCATATGTGTGGGGGAAAAAAAAAATTTTTTTTAATTTAAAGTTATCAAGACTGCATTATAAAATTTACAAAAACCTCCATTAAAAAAAAGGGGGGGGGATGGTAGGGCAATATCATGTAAGGAAAAATATCCTATAAGTAAATTACATCTAGAAAATTTTTACTTTACCAAATTAAGGTTCATTTGCAATGCTAACAGCACGACGGCCATTAAAAACACACATGGTGTCTAAATAAGACAAAGAAAAATCGTTTGAACAAAAATAAAAAGGATCCCAAATCAATTATATAGAAAAGATTCCTTTATTAACTTGTGGTCGAGAATATATTTGTATATTTTCAGAAAACAACCCCAAGACCAGATGGATTCCTGCAACAGAGAGGAATTGACAGGAGTGCTCCAACCACGAAGACAAGAGGAAAAAACAGTCCAGAGATGGAAGACGCTGACAACGCCTTGCCATGGGAGCAGTCAGCAGCTGTGCACCACTGCAGGTTACCTAGGACCAAACCAGAGAGGCTCGGACCTGCATTGCCACCATGTGCCCACCATCCAGATATCACTGCTGACATGTACACATAAGGAACTGTTGGACATTGAAATAGGGACTCAAACATTTTTTTGTTTTGTCTTGTTTTGTTATTATATGTTTATTTCCAGTCTGCAAAGGCAAAACTTTTTAAAGGAAAGAAATGGTGGGAAAAAGATACAGAGGCAAAGAAGCATTGAACAGACTGTCAAACTACATTGGGAAGACAGGGGAGGTTGGGCGAGGAGGGCTGTAAGAGACCAACCGAAGGACTTGTACGCATGCATATAAGCACAACCAATGGATATAAGACACTGGGGTGGGGGGGGAGGGTGGGCAGGTGAAGGCATGTCCTGGGGGGTAGGGGAGGTCTGGGGGAGATCAAAGGGGAAAAAAAAAAGGAGACATATGTACTACTATTTGTAATACTTAAAACAATAAAAATAAAATAAAATTAAAAAAAAACAAACAAAGATGAGATGTGGTGCCAATAGGTTTAACACTAGAACACTACACCCAATATCAGAATACACATTTTCTGCAAATCCACAAGGAACATTCTCCTAAATAGACCATGTGTGAGGTCATAAAATAAGTCTCAATAAGTTTAACATCGTTTGTTCACCAGGCAAAATAAAGTAAAGTTAGCAATCAGTAACTGAAAATACACTGATAAATCGAAAAATATATCAAAAGGAAAATTATCAACACTTTGAGATGAATAGAAATTAAAAACAACATGCCAAAAGTTATGGGTGCAGCTAACGCAACACTTACAGGAAAAATTTTATCTGGAAATATATGTAGCTATATTAAACAAAAAAGAAAGATCTCAAACCAATACCCTAAAATTTCAAATTAAGACAGCAATTAAGGCAGCAAATGAAACTTAACGCAATCACAAGAAGAATATAATAAAGAATACAGTGGAAATTAATGAACTAGAGAATATAAAAATAATACAGAAAACCAAAATAAATAAATAAGTAAATAAATCTTGGTGCTTAGAAAATATCAACAAATTGACAAATATTTAGCAAGTTTGACCAAAAACATACAGAGAATTACTAAAGTCAGGAATGAATTGCGGGGACATTATTACTGAGTTTATGGAAATAAAACAATTATATGGAAATATTATAAACAATCTTATGTTTCCCAAATTAGATAGCAGAGATAAAATAGAAAAATTCATAAACTACCAAAATTGACTTAAGAAAAAAGAGAACATCTAAATAGACCTATAATGCATAAAGAGATTAAGTTACTAATAAAAAAAATATTACCTACAAAGTAACACTCAGGCCAATATGGCTTCACTGGTGAATTCTACCAAACATTTAAGAAGAATATCAATTTTTCACAAACTCTTCCAAAAAAGAGAAGAGGAAGAATACTTTTCAACTCATTCTATGATACCAGTATTGTCCTGATACCAAACCAGAAATAGAAAACTACATATCAATATATCCTATAAATATGGATGCAAAAATCCTCAACAAAATACTAGCAAAAAGAATCCAGCAATATATTAAAAGGAGTTCATATCATGACCAAGTGGAACTTATCTCAGGAATGCAATGTTGGTTTAACATTCAGAAATCAGTGTAATAAACCATATCAATAGACTAAATAAGAAAAATACCTGATAATCTCACTGGATTTAGAAAACACACTTGATAAAATTGAACACCCTTTCATAATAAAAAAAGTTCTGTGAACTAAGAAGAGAAAGAAACTTCTACAACCTGCTAAAAGGAATTTATGAAAATTCCACAGCTAGTATCATACTTAATGATGAGAGATTGAAAGGTTTCCTGTTAAGATCAAAAATAAGATATCTGCTCTTGTCACTTCATTTCAACTTTGTAAAGGAAGTTCTAACTAGGGCAATTAGGCAAGAAAGGACTGTTCAAAAATGAGAATGGGTCGACATCCATAATTCAGTACATGTGATACACCACATTAGCAATATAAAAGATAAACAAAGAAAAAGCATTTAACAAATGCTTTCATGATAAAAACTCTGAACAACCTGGATAGAAGGGAATATTACCTCAACATAATAAAGCTCATATCTGATAAGCCCACAGCTAACATCATAATAAAGGCCATATATGACAAGCCTACAGCAAACATCATACTTAGAGGAAAGAAAAAATATAAAGATGACCACTCTTATCCAATGTAGTACTGGTAGTCCTAGCCCGAGCAATTGGGCATGAAAAACAAAAAAAAAGGCATCCAAATTAGAAAATAAAAAGTAAAATTGTCTTTATTTGCAAATGACATGATCTTATTTACAGAAAATCTTAAAGACTCTGCCACCCCCTCCAGAAAAAAAAAAAAGAACCTAAGAAATGAAAAGTAAACTCAGTAAATTTGAAGGACATAAAATCAATATGAAAATATTTAAAAATCAGTTGCTTTTCATATACTAATAGTGATTTATCAGAAAAAGAAATTAAGAAAACAATCCCATTATAATCTACTAGAGGCCCAGTGCACAAAATTCATGCAATGGGGGGGGTGTCCCTCAGCCCAACCTGCACCCTCTTCAATCTGGGATCCCTCTCACAATCCAGGACAGCTGGCTCCCAACTGCTCGCCTGCCTGCCTGCCTGTCTGATTGCCCCTAACCAACTGCCAGCCTGATCACCCCCTAACCAATGCCCTGTCAGCCTGATCGATGCCTAACTGCTCCCCTGCCAACCTGATTGCCCCCAACTTCCCTCCCCTGCAGGCCTGGTCACCCCCAACTGCCCTCCCCTGCTGGCCTGATTGCCCACAACTGCCCTCCCCTGCCAGCCATCTTGTGACCACATGGGGGCAGCCATCTTGTACGAGGGTGTGATGGTCAATTTGCATATTACCTCTTTATTATATAGGATACATATAAAAGCCTAAGTGACCAAATGACTGAATGACCAGTCAAGCGGTCACTATGACGCACACTAACCACCGGGGGCAGATGCTCAACACAGAAGCTGCCCCCTGGTGGTCAGTGTGCTCCCACAGTGAGAGTGCTGCTCAGCTGACCAACCCATCCCGGTGGCTCACCAGTCTGGCGGCAGCCACTCAGTAGTCCTGCAAGTTCAATCTCCCAATCTCCAAAGAATGGGCCAGGCACTGATGGACAGGCGCTGCCAGCACGATCCCAACAGCACTGCCAGCCTCCTAGAAGTCAGCCTCAGCACCATGGCTGCTTCCCCTCCCTAGACACTCCGCAAGGAAGAAATGATATAAAAGCAGCCGCAAGGTGGCTCCTGACAACTGACACAAAAGTCAGCAGGATGGATCCAGATCCCAGGCTGGCAAGGGCATCCCACCGCCTGCCTGGAGGGCTGATAACATCCTAGTCCCCCTCCCACTCCCCTCAGGACAGGCGCCAGATGCAGGGCTCATGGCTGGGGAACACAGCTGGTGAACACCACTGCAGCAGCGCGAGTCTCTCCCGGTCAGGACTGACTGGGAGTGAGCCTGCAGCAGGCATAGCAGGGCCAAGATGAGCAGGAGTGGCAGGCAGGAATGGCAGGTGGCATTGGACTGCCAGTTTCGGCCCAATCCCCGCAGACCACGCCAAGGGACCCCATCCGTGCATGAATTCATGCACCAGGTCTCTAGTAACATCATAAAGAATAAAATATCTAGGAGTAAATTTAACCAAGGAGTTGAAAGACCTATATATTGAAAACTATAAAATAATGATGAAAGAACTTGAAGAAGAAACAAATAAATGTAAAGATATTTTGTGCTTATGGATTGGAAGAATTAATATTTTTCAAATGTTCATACTACTCAAAGTGATCTACAGATTCAACACAATTCCTACCAAAATTCCAATGTCATCCTCATTGATTTTCCCAGTGGTTAGAGTGTCAGCCCATGGGCTGAAAGGTTGCAGGTTCGATTCCAGTCAAGGTCACATACCTCTGTTTCAGGTTCAATCCCCTGCCTCACTTGGGGGGTGTGCAGGAGGCAACAAATTGATATGTCTCTCTCACATTGATGTTTCTCTCCCCCTCCCTTCCACTCTCTTTAAAAATGAATGGAGAAAAATATCCTCGGATGAGGATTGACAAAAAAAAAAAAATTTCCAATGGCATTTTTTCACAGAAATTGAAAAAAAAATCCTAAAATTTCTATAGAGACACAAAAGTTCCTGAATAACTTAAGAATAACAAAGATGGAGACATCACACATCCTAATTTCAAACTATGTTACAAACCTGTACTAATTAAAACAGTGTGGCATTGCCATAAAAACAGACTCATAAATCAATTAAAAAAAAACAGAGAGCCCAGAAATAAATGGTCAATTAATTTATAACAAAATTAAATAGCCATGTGCAAAATAATGACATTGGACTCCAACCTGAAACCACACACAAAAATCAACTCCAAATGGATTAAGACTTGAACATATGGCCCAAAACCATAAAATTACTAGAAGAAAACATAAAGGGGGTAAGCTTTTTTTACATTGGTCTTGGCAGTGATTGTTTGGATTTGACACCAAAAGCAAAAGTAAATAAGTGGGCCAAAACTGGTTTGGCTCAGTGGATGGAGTGTCAGCCTGCGGACTGAGGGGTCCCAGGTTCAATTCTGGTCAAGGGCATGTACCTGGGTTGCGGGCACGTCCCCAGTGAGGGGCGTGCAGGAGGCAACTGATCGATGTTTCTCTCTCATCTATGTTTCTGACTCTCTATCTTTCTCTCTTCCTCTCTGTAAAAAATCAATAAAATATTTTTTTAAAGTAAATAAGTAGGACTGCTTATAATAAGGACACCTACTACACAAGCCACTCTACCAATGGCCCTTTACAAAGAAAAACTTGGTTGGTTTTCTGAGAATGCTAGCAAATTCACACATGGTTTTAGTCACTTGACATTGACTTGTAACTTAACAGAGAAATTTACAAATAGTTCTCTTCCACTGCTACACTATAGATGAAAAATAACACATAATAGAAGGTTTAAGGGCTTATGCTAATAAAATAACTGGTCATCATAGTCAACATCACATTTACAGACCAGGAGGAGATACAATCCTAAATCAGAACCTTAATTAGGTGTATCAAATAAAACAGACACGGACAAAAGGAAAGAAACCACTAGACCCATATAGCTAGGGAAAAAGGACTCTAGCCAAGCTATGACAAAAACCTCAAAGTACTAGGTGTCTACATTACTCATAGGTCTCATGAAATAAAAACTACACCTAAAGGAAAAGTTATAGGGTTACTGCTCTCAAATTAAATCTGTTTCTTATAAGTTCCCACAGGAACCTCAACCTGGAACCTATTCTTTGAACCCATCGAGGACCTCAAGCTGCTCTTTTTTTGGGGGGGAAGGGGTTAATCCTCAATGGAAGATATTTTTCTATTGATTTTTATGGAGAGTGGAAGAGAGAGAGAAAGACAGAGAGAAACATGGGTGTGAGAGAAACACATCGATTGGTTGCCTCTTGCACATGCCTCAACCAGGGCCGGGCCGGGAAGGAGCCTGCAACCAAAGTATGAGCCCTTGACCAGAATCGAACCCTGGATTCTTTGATCAACAGGGTGATGCTTTATCCACTAAGCCAAATCAGCTAGGGCCTCAAGCTCCTCTTCATGAAACAGAAACCTGTTACAGATAAGTAATATAATGACTAGGCACTAATATAATTGTCCACAAACCTCCTTGTCAAATTTGTAACTTCTAGGAAACAGCAACTCCATGTCAAGATAATGTTGCTTCAAGAATTCCAGCCCATCCCTACTTTAGAAAAATCAACAAACAACCTCTCTGTTCCAGTCTCAAATGCCATTCCCATGTCTCCTTTAGATCAGACAGGAAGAGGCTTCCATACCCTAATGAGGCAGGGTCAACACCCCTTAACAGCATGAAGTAGTTAAGGAAGATGACCTTTCTCCCTCATCAACCCAGAAAGATTCTAGGTATGGAAGTCTCTGAGGGGGGAAATATGTTACAGGATTCCAGGGAAGGAGGAATAGGAAACTGAGACAGGAAAGTTAAAACAAGGCCGAACAGTGTGGGCAATTTGCATCCAGCTTGTAAGTAACAAACCATTATCTTCCCCAGCCAAGGAGACAGAAATGGTTAAAAAACCTCCCCAGTGAGAGAATGTAGAAAGGGACTGGGAAAAAGGAAAGTGAAAAAGGGCCATTTTACTCCCTAAGCAAAGAAGCCAGCAGTCTCAAGGCTTGGCAAGATAAAATTGCCAGGTGCTTCTCATGAATTTTGGGAAGGCCACAACACCAAAAAAATTCAAAGGACGTTGACAATTAACCTGTACCAAAGTATTCAGCAGAGGAATTTTGAGACCTATACACAAGAGGGTATATTAATGCCTCAGACCCCCACCCAACTTGCTCTTCAAATTATTTGAGAGCCCTTCTGTGCTTCATAAACCAGATGTATAGGTTTGTTTGCTTTGCTTTGTTAATAAAGGTGATGCTTTAATTGCTTTAATAAATTGGCTTTTCACAATGTAGTCAAGATCTCGCATATAAATTCACTGACTCAGGGGGTTGTCCAGTAACACCTCTCTGATGTCAGTGAGAGGTGCCTATAACATTCTCAGGACAGAAAGAAATAGTTATTATGGGACGTGGTGCAAGTGTTAGCAAACATGATGACAGTGATCATTTTTGCCAATATATATATGAATCAAATCAACACAATGACATGTCAATTACATCTCAATAAAGGTGCTAGTGAAAAATCAGGTGGAGTTCAGTGTGAGTTGAATTCTTCACTAGAGATAAGGAGCTTGCAAAAATCAGTGAAAATCAGACCCCAGCCCATTAGCTTCACATTATAGATAGGCAAAGTCAACTCCAGAGAGTATGAGTGAGCTAGGCATGGTCACATCCTTAATAATGAGCTAACCAGGTCAGACCCCCTATCAGCATAATCCTATTGTAGACTCAACCATCCATGTAGTGACTAGCTATTTTCTTCACCTTTCTCATGACCCTTTGGGGAGAGAGACCTACAGAGATGGTTAGAGTAAGCACTGAAAGACAGTTTTCATCCTCTCCCTATTCTCCCATTTTTAATAGTGAAAAGGCCTTCCTTTCGTTTGACAACCAGGTGACTTTGCAGGTGATTCCTGGCACCAGGACCACCTTGGTGGCACTGTCCCAGGGAAGGAGGCTCTCAAGAGGCTATTTTATAGAAAATGACCTAAAAGGTAAAAAGAGTTAAGATTTGTGATGAAGGCTAGAAGTGAAAACAGGCCTCACAAACCTAAAATGCTCTTCTCCTCTGAGGTTATAGCCCCTGAGGGGACAAGTGCTGGTGTCACAGAGACCTTCTGAGAACATCACTGCAGTCCAAAGCTGTGTTTCCCAGTGGAAACTGCCCATCCCACTGCCTCAGTGGTGAATGTTCCTGTCTCTTTAAGTTGTCACCCTTGGGCCCCCCTCCCTGGACTTCCTGCCTCTGCGTTCTAAGAGGCAGGACACTTCCCCATGTGCTGGGAGGAAGAGCCTGCTGCACTCACAACCAGAGGACAGCAGTTAAGTCAGGGCCTGCTGTGCCAGCCTCAGAGCCTGTCACTGATTCTGCAGGAAAGGTGAACACCAGCAGGGAAAGGGAGCCAGCAGCAAAGTAGAAGCTGTGAGGACCAGGAAGAATTCAGTGCCTTCAAGAAACTCACTGAGTGAGCACCTCCTTTCTAGTAGGTACCAGGAAGGGACGTGGGATCTAGAAAGAGTAACTCCACACTCCAGCAGAGTTTCACACACAGCAGCTTCAGGAGCAGTGGCAAGCATCTCCTCCAGCCTGGATGCCCACCTTCTTGCTCAGATTAAGCCCTCTCCTAATGTACTTCCCTAACAAGGAAGAAAAGGGTCTGCTCACTCTCCTGCAGCGGCCAAAACAGGCTTTAGAAGGCAACAAACACTCATCTGCATATCTGGCAAGGCAAAGAGATTTCTTTCTTTTCATTTTTTTTATCTTTATTGTTAAAAGTATTACATATGTCCCCTTTACTCCCCCAATGACCTCTTCTAGTCCACCCCTGCCCCCTACTCCAGGCCTTCACCACTCTATTGTCTGTGTCCATAGGTTATGCGTATATGCATACAGTTGTTTGCTTGATCTCCTCCCACCCACCCACCCTCCCCCACCTTCCCTCTGAGGTCCAACAGTCTGTTCCACCTTTATATGTCTCTGGAAATATTTTGTTCATTAGATTCCACATATGAGTGAGATCAAATGATACTTATCTTTCTCTGACTGGCTTATTTCCCTTAGCATAATATTTCCAGGTCCATCCATGCTGTTACAACAGGTAAGAGTTCTTTCTTTTTTTATAACTGCGTAGTAATCTATTGTGTAAATATACCACAGTTTTTTTATCTACTCATCTTCTGATAGGCAGTTGGGCTATTTCTATATCTTAGCTATTGTAAATCAAACTGCTATAAATATAGGGGTGTATATTCTTTCTAATTAGTGTTTCTGATTTCTTAAGATATATTCCTAGAAGTGAGATCACTGGGTCAAATGAGAGTTCAATTTTTTAATTTTTTGAGGAATCTCCATACCATTTGCCACAGTGGCTGTAGCAATCTGCATTCCCACTAGCAGTGTACAAGGGTTCCCTTTTCTCCACATCCTTGTCATTTGTTGATTTGTTGATGATAACCATTCTGACAGGTGTGAGGTGATAGCTTATTGTTGTTTTGATTTGCTTCTCTTGGATAATTAGTGACTTTGAGCATTTTTTCATATATCTCTTGGCCATCTGTAGGTCCACTTTGGAGATCTATCTATTTAGGTCCTTTGCCCATTTTTTAATTGGATTCTTTGTCTTCCTTTTGTTAAGTTGTATGAGACCCTTTTATATTTTGGAGATTAACCCCTTATAGACTGTATTATTGGCAAATCTGTTCCCTATGCACTGGGCTCTCTTTGCATTTTATTGATGGCTTCTTTTTCTATGCAGAAGCTTTTTATTTTGACATAGTCCTATTTGTTTATTTTCTTCTTAGTTTCCATTGTCCTAGGAGATGTATTGGTAAACAGGTTGCTATGAGAGATGTCTGAGATTGCTGCCTATGGTTTCTTCTAAGGTTTTTATGGTTTCACCTCTTACATTTAAGTCTTTTATCCATTTTGAGTTTATTCTTGTCTATGATGTAAATTGGTGGTCTAGTTTCATTTTTTGCATGTAACTGTCCAATTTTCCCAACACCATTTATTTGAAGAGACTATCTTTACTCCATTGTGTGCTCTTGCCTCTTTTTTCAAATATTAATTGAGCATAGTGGCTTGGATCAATTTCTGGAGTCTCTGTTCTGTTTCCTTGGTCAATATGTCTGTTCTTGTGCCAGATCCAGGCTGTCGTGAACACAGTGGCTTTGTAGTATAACTTGATATCTGGTATTGTGACTCCTCCAACTTTGTTCTTCTTTCTCAAGATGGCTGTGCTATTCAGGGGTATTTTTTGGTTCCATATAAATTCTATGAGTGTTTGTTCTAGATCTGTAAAATATGTCATTGGTATTTTAATAGGGATTGCATTGAACCTATAAATTTCTTTGGGTAGTATGGACATTTTAATTATGTTGATTCTACCAATCCATGATCATGGTATATTCTTCCACTTGTTTATATCTTCCTCTATCTCTTTTTTCAATGTCCTATAGTTTTCTAAGTACAGGTCTTTTACCACCTCGGATAAATTCATTTCTAAGTATCTTAATTTTTTTCTTGTAACGGTAAAAGGGATTTTTTTTTTTTTTTAGTTTCTCTTTCTGAGAGTTTCTATTGATGTATAAAAATGGCATTGATTTCTGCATTAATTTTGTAGGCTCGCTATGTTGCCAAATTTATTTATTAAATCTAGTAGTGTGTTGATGGAGTCTTTAGGGTTTTCTATGTACAATACCATGTCATCTGCAAATAATGACAGTTTGACTTTCTCCTTTCCAGTTTGGATGCCTTTTACTTGTTCTTCTTGCCTGATCACTATAGCTAAGACTTGTTCCTATTCAAGACAGAAATGACCACTTTCGCTACTCTTTTTTTTTTTCTTTTTTTAATAAATCTTTATTGTTCAGATTATTACAGGTGTTCCTCTATTTTTTCCCCCATAGCTCCCCTCCACCTGATTCCCCACCCCACCCCATGCCCTTACCCCCGCCACTGTCTTCATCCATAGGAGTAAAATTTTTGTCCAACCTCTTCCCGCACCCCTCACACCTGCTTCCCCTGAGAATCGTCAGTTCACTCCCTTTCTATGTCCCTGATTCTATTATATTCACCAGTCCATTCTGTTCTTCAGATTTTTTATTCACTTGATTTTTAGATTCACTTGTTGGGAGGTATGTATTTGATGTCATTTTGTTGTTCATAATTTTTATCTTTACCTTTTTCTTCTTCTTCCTCTCCTTAAAGAATACCCTTCAGCATTTCATGTAATCCTGGTTTGGTGGCGATGAACTCCTTTAGCTTTTTCTTGTCTGTGAAGCTCTTTATCTGACCTTCAACTCTGAATGATAGCTTTGCTGGGTAGAGTAATCTTGGTTGTAGGTTCTTGCTGTTCATCACTTTGAATATTTCTTGCCACTCCCTTCTGGCCTGCATAGTTTCTGCCGAGAAATCAGCTGACAGTCGTATGGGTACTCCCTTGTAGGTAATTAACTGTTTTTCTCTTGCTGCTTTTAATATTCTCTCTTTGTCTTTTGCCCTTGGCATTTTAATTATGATGTGTCTTGGTGTGGTCCTCTTTGGATTCCTCTTGTATGGGGTTCTGTGCGCTTCCTGGACTTGTACATCTATTTCTTTCACCAGGCAGGGAAAGTTTTCTGTCATTATTTCTTCTAATAGGTTTTCAATATTTTGCTCTCTTCCTTCTTCTGGCACCCCAAAAATTCGGATGTTGGTTCGCTTAAAGTTGTCCCAGAGACTCCTTACACTATCTTCATATTTTTGGATTCTTTTTTCTTTTTGTTTTTCTGGTTGGATGTTTTTTGTTTCCACATATTTCAGATCTTTGGTTTGATTCTTGGGGTAAGTTGATCTACAGTTGAGTTTCTGTATATTCTTTATTTCAGACAGTGTATGCTTCATTTCTGACTGATCCTTTTCCATTTTTTTGGCATTCTCATTAAGCTCCTTGAAGGTCTCATCAAGTTTCTCAGCGGTTTTAAGAAGATTCTTGAGTAACCTTATAAATGTGGTTCTGAACTCTATGTCATCCAGTAGTTTGCTTTCCTCCGTTTCTTTCATTCGTGACATGTTTCTTTGTCTCCACATTTTGGCTGCTTCCCTGTGTTGATGGAGTAGCTTTGTGTGGTAGGTGACCTATAGGGGGCAGTAGCTCAGCCTCCCCAATCACCTGATGTGGACACTCTTGGTACACCCCTTTGTGGGCTGAGTGCAAAGACTTGGTGCAGTTAAAGCCTTAATTGCTGTTGGTATACTGGGAGGAATTGACCTCCAGGCCAATTAGCTGTGAGCACTCACTGTGTCTATAATGGAAGAACTGCTGCGCTGAAGACACACTTAGGGGCAGGACTTGTTTCAGTGGGGCTTTGGTGCTCACTGAGTCTGCCTTTGAATGTGTCACTTATGGATGTGAGGAGTTGAAATCTGGTGTCTCACTCTGACCACTAGGTACACTGGCTTCTGTATCTCCAATGGGGTGCAGGTCAGCTACTGTCTGAGGCCATCCAGCAGGAGCTACAGTGAGAGCTGCAGTTTTCTCCTCTTTGCTTGGGGTTTGGAGGTTTTGGAGCTGTCTGACCCAGGCTGCAAGTTTGCTAGGTTAAGCTGCGATAGGGCGGGGCTTTCTTCTGCTAAGGCTGCCGCTTGGAGCTTGGGTGTGTTTGTAGGTTGTGCAGGTCGGGGTCTCAGGGTGTCACTAGGCTAGGGCGTGGCAAACAGCAATGGCTGCTAGTTAGCCGGCTCTGTGTCCCCAAGGGCGTCCTGGAGTCCCGTGCCCCAGTGCCGTAAACAATTATTCCTGCGCGCAGCTCTGCAAGTAAGCCCCCCTCACTGGCAGACAGTCCAGCTTCTCCCCGTAGGAGTTTGGGTCCCCCGCGTCTCCCCAGAAACTGGATTTCAGAGTAGTCGGGGGCTTGTCTCCCTTTGGGTTGAAAAAAGCAACGCCCGCCGCCAGCCCGGATCACGCGCCTCCGTACCTCAGCTTTTCAGCGCTCGTGCACGTCTCGATGCTCTTTTCTCTTTCCTTCTAGTTGTAGAACTTCCACTCAGCCAGCTTTCCCGTGGTTCTGGGTGATAGACGTTTTGTCTTTTAGTTGAATTTTTGAAATTGTTGCGAGAGGCAGCAGTTTAGATGTTTACCTACGCCGCCATCTTGGATTCTCCCCCACTTTCGCTACTCTTGTTCAACATAGTACTGGAAGTCTTAGCTATAGTCAAACTGTCATTATTTGCAGATGACAAATAATTTCAATTTTGAATGATAGCCTTGCTGGATAGAGGGAATGGTGTTAGTTTTTGCCCATTGAATATGATGGTGGCTGCAGCTTTGTAATATCTGGTTTTTATTATGTTGAGGTATGATCCCTCTATTCCCACTTTTCTGACAGTTTTTATAAAAAAAAAACATGTTGAATTTTGTCAAAAGACTTTTCTGCATCAATTGATACGATCATGTGCTTTTTGTCTTGTGATCTGTTTATGTGATGTATCACATTTATTGATTCGCAAATACTGTATCAGCCTTATATCCCTGGAATAAATCCCACTTGATCATGGTGTATGATCCTTTTAATGTATTGCTGGATCTTATTTGCTAATATTTAGTTGAGGATTTTAGCATCTTTGTTCATCAGGGATATTGGCCTGTAATTCTCTTTCTTTGTAGTGTCTTTATTTGGTTTTGGAATTAGGATAATACTGTCTCATAGAAAGAGCTTGAAAGTGTTCTTGTCTCTTGAATTTTTTGGAATAATTTGAGGAGGATAGGTATTATTTCTTTTTTGAATGTTTGGTAAAACTCCCATGTGAAGCTGTCTGGACCAGGGCTTTTGTTTGCTGGAAGGTATTACTTATTATTTCATCCCTTCATTTTCATCAGTAGTTATCACACTATTCAGGTTTTCTGATTCTTCCTGATTGATTTTTGGAATATTGTCTTTTTTGAGAATATGTCCATTTCATCCAGGTTTCCCAGTCATTCATAGTATTTTTTTATGATCCTTTTTATTTCTGTGGCATCAGTTGTTTCTTTGCCTCTTTCATTTCTGATTTTGTTTGAGTCCTCTCTTTTTGTTTCCTGGTGAGTGTGGCTAGAAATTCATCAATCTTGTTCATTCTTTCAAAAAACTAGCTCTTGGTTTTATTGATCTTTTGTATTGTTTTGGTTTGGTCTTTTGTTTGTTTTGTTTTGTTTTGTCTCTATGTCATTTATTTCTGCTCTGATTTTTATTATTTTCTCCCTTCTACTTACTCTGGTTTTTTTCTTGTTGTTCTCTTTCTAGTTATTTAAATTGTTGGGTTAGATAACTTATTAGAAGTTTTTCTTACTTTTTGAGGTAGGCCTGTAATGCTATGAACTTCCCTCTCAGGACTGCTTTTGCTGAGTCCCATAAATTTGGGGTTGTTGTATGTTCATTTTCATTTGTTTCCAGGATTTTTTTTATTTCTTCTTTGATCTCTTTGGTAACCTATTCATTGTTTAATAGCATGCTATTTAGCCTCCATGTGTTTGAATGTTTTTTAGTGTTTTTATTGTAGCTGATTTCTAATTTTATGATATTGTGATCTGAGAAGATGCTTGACATGATTTTAATCTTCTTGAATTTATAGAAATTTAGCTTGTGTCCAAACATGTGGTCTATCATTGAAAATGCCCCTGTGCACTTAAGAAGAATGTATATTCCATAGCTTTGGTGAAATGTTCTAAAAAGTTAATTAATTCCATCTAAACTAGTGTGTAATTTAGGATTGCTGTTTCCTTATTGATTTTTTTGCTAGAAAAATCTATAAAGTGACTGGAGTATTAAAGTCCCCTACTAAAGTCCCCTACTATGATTGTATTGCTGTTGATCTCTCCTTTTAAGTCCTTCAGAAATTTTATTGTATATTTAGGTGCTCCTATATTGGGTGCAGACATGTTTATTTAGAGTTATATCCTCTTGTTGTATATAGCCCTTTAGTATTATGAAGTGGCCTTCCTTATCTCTTGTTATGGCCTTCACTTTGAAATCTATTTTGTCCAATATGAGTATTGCTAACCCAGCTTTTTATTTTTTTTTCCATTGGACTGGAAAATTTTTTTCATCCCTTCATTTTCAGTCTGTGTGAGTCCTTTATTCTGAGGTAGGTCTCTTGTAGTTAGTATATATATATATATATCTTGTTTTCTTCTCCATTCAGCTACCCTGTGTCTTTTTATTGGAGCATTTACTCTATTTACATTTAATGTTATTATTGATAGGTACTTGTTCGTTGCCATTTTTATTCTTTATGTCTGTGTTCCTTTTTCCTTTTCTAGTTCTTCTTTTTACAACAGTCCCTTTAGCATTTCTTGCATTGCTGGTTTGGCAATAATAAACTCCATTAGCCTTTTTTTGTCTGCGAAACTCCTAATTTCAACTTCAAATTTGAATGATAGCCTTGCTGGATAGAGTAGTCTTGGATTCAGTCCCTTGGATTCAGTAATGCTTTTCATTACTTTGCATACTTCATGACACTCCCTTCTGGCCTGAAGTGTTTCTTTTGAGAAATAAGCTGATAGTCTAATGGGAGTTCCCTTGTAGGTAACTTTCTGTCTCTCTCTTGAAATCTTTAAAACTCTTTCTTTGTCTTTAATGTTGCCATTTTAATTTTGATGTGTCTTGGTTGAGTCTTTTTGGGTTCATCTTTATTGGGACTCTCTGTGCTTCCTGAATTGTGTGACTTTTTCTTCCCCAAGTCAGGGAAGTTTTCTATCATTATTTCTTCAAACAGGTTTTCTATTGCTTGCTCAGCTTTTTCTCCTTCTGGCACCCCTAGTATGTGGATTTTTTTGTTGTTGTTTTTCGTGTTGTCCTAAAGTTCCCTTAAGCTCTCCTCCTGCTTTTTAAATTTTTTTTTATTTGCTGCTCTGAATGGATGTTTTTCCTACCTTGTCTGCTAATTCACTGATTTAGTTCTCAGCTTTTTCTAGTCTATTGTTGAATCCTCCCATGGCGTTCTTTATTTCATCTATGTTGTTACTCATTTCCAAATGATTCTTATTTATTCTTTCAACCTTTCTTTTCATGTTGGTGTAGCTTTCATTAAGTCCCTTAATATTCTCATTAGTTCCTTTATTATTCATATTAATTTGCTTGTAGTTCTTACTGAATTGTTTGAGCACCCTTATTACCATTACTCTGAATTATTTCTCTGAAAAATTGTTTGCATCCATTTCATTTAGTTCCTCTTCTGGTGATGCCTCCTTTTCTTTCATTTGGGAGTTGTTTCTTTGTCTTCCCATTTTGTATTTGTTTCTACATATTAGATCAAACTGCTATGCCTCCCTGAATTTTGGGGGTGGTCTTATGTAGCAGGTGTTTTGTGAAACCCAGTGGTGCAGTCTCTTAGATGTCCTGAGCAGGGTGTTGTAGGATAGCCCCTAACTTGAGTTATTTGGGTTTTCCTGTTGTAGTTCGGTCTTCAGTATTATTGACCCATTCATGGATGGAGTCTCCTCTCAGGCTGGCTGACTGTGTGGCTCACCCACAACCACATCATGCAAGCTGTTGTGGAGGTGCTGACCAAAAAGAAGGAAATTCCCAAAAACAGGATGTTCAGGAACCCTGGACTAAGTGAATAAACTTGGTCCCTTGGAGGTTTAACATGTAAGATCCTATGTGTTTTCCATTCCTCTATGACAGTATGTGTTTGTGACCCCAGATTTTGCTCTCTGGAACTTTCTAAATCCCATTCCAAACTCTTTGGGAAGTTCTAGAGGGCTTACCCACAGGTACTGTTGTTAAAGGCACCTCTCTTAGAAACTAGAGTGGTGTTACCGGACAGCCCCCTGATCAGTGCGAGAGGGCTGTTCCCAATCTTGATCCTTGTCTCCTCATATGAATGAATTTATGCGAGAGACCTTGACTACATTCTGAAAAGCCAATTTGTTAAAGCATGCATCTTTATTGAAAAAACAAACCTATGAATCTGGCTTATGAAGCACAGAAGGACACTCAAATAATCTGAAGAGCAAGTTGGGTGGCGGTGTGAGGCGTTATATACACACCTGTTGACTAAATTCCTCTGCTAACTATTTTGGTATAGATTAATTCTCAAGGTTCCTGTTTTTACTTTGTTGTGGCCTTCCCAGAATTCATGAGAAGCACCTGGAAACTTTATCTTGCCAAGCCTTGAGACTGCTGGCTTCTCTGCTTCCAGAGTAAAACTGCCCTTTCATCCATTTTCCCCTTCCTCCTCCCTTTCTGCATTCTCTCATTGGGGGAGTGGGGGTTTAACCATTTGCTCTTGTATTCTTGGCTGGGAAAAATAATGTTTTGTTGGTTACAAGTGGGATGTAAATTGCCCACACTCTTTGGCCTTGTTTTAACTTAACTGTCTCAGTTTTCCTATTCCTCCTTCCCTGGAATACTGTGAGTTCCCGTTGTACCTTCTCATCTCCTATGGCCAGAACTCCTTGCATTAGCTAAATTTCTGGTCTTTGCACTGCCTCTGTGGCTCTTTCTCTATTTCTGCTCTGGTGTGAGTCATGGGATTGTGTTGATTTCCGTGGGTCTTTGGGAGTGATGGGAGTTCTTGCAGATACACGAATACCTTTGGATTGAGGACCAGGCCAGCCCATCATCTAAGTCTTTTGGCCAGAGACAAGGTATTCAGCCCACCTCTCCCTTGGCTTCTTCTTGTGTGGTGCCACAAGAAGAAGAGAACACAATCACCTGTAGTAACCAGGTGGACAATGTAAAGGGGTGGAAATAGAAATGGAAGAAGACGCACAGGCAGGATTCAGACAAAGTGTCAGGGAGGCTGAACAGTCATAGGCCTGAGAGCACAAGGCAGTTGGGAAAGGCCAGTTTCTGCTCTGGGGAGCATGTGAGTGAGGGGTTTCATTGTCCTGAGGCTGGAGAGGCAGGCTGAGGACAGACTGCACTGTGCACAGGGACTTGGTGAGCACAGAATGTTCAATTGTATTAAATACTGACTGATTGGCTGGACCCACTTTACTTGGAGAAGCCTCAGCTTGGGAGCGGGATATCAGGAGTTGAGGGGAGTGTCCCAGTCTCTCCAAGACACTGAACGTATTTAGACACATTGAGACAGGACAGTGAGTTGACTTCCCAGAGCAGAATCAGAGGCTGCAGATCACCTGGCTCATAAGTTTCTTCTCCAATTTCCAAAACAAAAATTCCAATTCTCTTCTTTTCAAGAATTCCCATTCTCTTCTCTTCTCCCAGGCCAACCACCCTAAGTGTTTCCCTTGTCCCTGCCAAATTCTCAGTTCTCATGGTTTTCCAAAGTCTCCCCTGCCTGCTGCATCTCCTGAAAAGACTTAGTATCTACAGCTTTGGTCACTAACATAGAATTAACTGGAAAATTTAATATCTAAAACTTTCTCGCTGACATAGAGTGTTACAATCTCCCTTCTACCCTTTGCATTTGACATCCCTGAAAAAGCAAAACCAAGGTCACCAAACCCTCTCATAGTATCAGTCCAAACCCAGCCCAAGCCCTTCCAAAGTTCTTCCCTCTGTTCTGACATTCAGCGGAAATGGGAACCACAATTTTGTCACTGTTGTGTCACTAAATCTTTGGATTTTGCCTGACACAATGTAGGTTGTTATACCTATTTAAGGAATGAATGAATGAACGAATGAATGAACAGATTGTGTTTGGGACTTTTTCAGGTAAGCATGGGAGGATGGATGATAGCAAGAGATGAAGAAAGTGCCTATGGTAAGAATACGTGCACTGCATACTTTCCCCCAGGTGTGAGTTCTGGGTAATGAGGGGAATGGGAGCAACTGAACAGACAACCCCAAAAGGCTCTCTGAGGTGTCTGGAGTGAAAAAGCAAGAGCCCTGAGATAGGCATTTTAGCTCGGTCTTTGCCTCTGCCCATCTTGGAGATATGAACTTGACTAGACTACGCCTCCATTCCTCAACTATAAAATGAGGATAATAAACCTACTCTGATCTCCACGGAAGAAGATGTAGAAGTTATCAGATCATGCAATAGATGGAGTGTGACTCATCAGGTAGAATGTTAGAGAACCAGGATGGTTAAACAGGTGTCTCATTAGCAGGCAGCAGGTTTAAGAGGGAGGGAAGGAAAGAGGAGGGAGTGAAGGAAGAAGGAAGGAGGTGATCTCATCCAATCCTCTCAACACCTCAGAAGAAACTCGATACTATTATTCCCATTTTTGAACAAAGGTTTAACACTTAAAGTACCTTCCAAGGTGGCACAGCTGGCCGATGGCAGGACTGTGAGTCAAACCCAGACTGTCTGGGACTCCAGATAGCCCTTCACCCCCAGGCTTCTGCCCCTTCCTGACCATCTTCCCTGGGCTGGAATCATGGAAAAGTATGGCAGAGGCCACTGAAGCCTCAAATAGGGAGAGGTCTGTAGGTGTGGACCACCAGGGATAATGGAGGTGAGATCACACCTGGAATGATGAAGGGGATCCCCTAGAGAAATGCCCTCCAGGTTTTGAGTATCTACAGGTGAACATGGTGAAGCCAGGGTGACAGGGATACTTGGTGAAGATCCTCCTGAGTTCAGTAAGGCTTTGGTTGGAAAAGCAGAATTGAGGCCCTGTTGTTCTTCTTCCAAGGACTCCAGGGTCCAGGCAACCAGGATACGTTGCGTTAAGGTTTGGAAGCTCACAGATCACTTGTCCTCTAGGTTCTGAAGACACCACGCAGACCCTGCAGGAGCCCGGGCTGAGGCTCATCCTAGTGGGGAAGACAGGGACTGGGAAGAGTGCCACCGGGAACAGCATCCTGGGCCACAGGTGCTTCCTCTCCAGACTCGCAGCCACCTGGGTGACCAGAACCTGCGAAGTGGGGAATCGAAGATGGGACAGGTGGCATGTGAAAGTCATGGACACCCCAGACCTTTTTAGCTCCCTGGTCCCCAAGACAGACTCAGGGTGACAGAAGCGAGCCCGCTGCTACTTGCCATCGGCTCCTGCCCCACGCGCTGCTCCTGGTGACTCAGCTGGGCCGCTTCACTGCACAGGACCAGCAGGCTGTGAGCGCACTCAAGGACCTTTTTGGAGACAACGTGGTGAAGCACACCATCGTGCTGTTCACTCGCAAGGAGGACCTGGAGGGCGGCTCGCTGCAGGAGTTCGTGCGCAACACGGACAACCATGCACTGCGGACTCTGGTGGCCGAAAGCGGGGGGCCGTGTGTGCGCCTTTGACAACAGGGCGATGGGCGGGGAACTGGAGGCCCAGGTGCAGGAGCTGCTGGTGCTGGTAGAACGCCTGGTGCAGGAACATGCGGGTGCTCCCTACTCCAACGACGTGTATCGCCTGGCGCAGGAGTTGGCCTTCTCCAGCCCCGAGGAGTAGCTGAGAAGGGTGGCAGAGAGGCTGGCAGGCCGCGTGCTGGGGCGACAAAGGCACGGGCTGCTGGGCCGACTGTGTGGGTGGGTGATAGCTTGGAAGCTGCGCACAGCCACACTACTGGGCATCCTGTTCCTGCTTTGGGTACTGCTGGTCCCAGGCTGTGGGCGAGGTCCGTCCTGAGTGACAGAGTGTATCTAAATAGGACTTGGAACCATTCTCCCCTGGTGTCTGTGCCTCTGGGGCCCACAGGTTTTCCTTGTGTCCCTCACTGGCAGTAACTTACCAATCCAAAGGCAAAAATCCTGCCCTCTCCCATCTATCCCCCAAACCTGCCCATGGGACCTGGCCCTCTCTGAGTTCTTCTTACAGGAGCCCAACAAGTGTTGCTCTTGCCTGTTTTCCACTGACCTCAGGCTGCTGTCCCAGGTCCTGGTATCATCCCTGGTTGCCCCATGGGACCAAGGACCAGAGCCAACACAAAGCCTCAGTCCAGACTCATTTATTTCAATTGAATTTGAATTGCATGAATAAAGCTTTGGACACTCACGTTCTGTGTTAACAGAAATCAATATTTGTGGATGTTTGTTCATCTGCCTTATATGACCATTAAACAGACACTGCTCTGTCATTCTTAACCCCTTCTGCAAAACCCTCGCACCCAAATGCAAACACACATTGGGGTGACAAGAAGACAAGACACTGAACTGTCCATCTGTCCCAGGAAGGAACACCTCCCCCTCCGTCTCCATTCAGACCCCTTCACAGTGTGAATGCAGAGTCTTCTACAAGTCCAAGAAAACTTTAAACAGAGACTTGAGTCTCTAGGAGCCACTGAGACACTGTGGAAAGTGTACTTTCAAAGAGGAGTTTTCTCACTGGCTGATACACTCATAGGGTGAGAGTATGCTTTTCAACTCAGGGGTAAATAAAAAAAATTAGGAAATGTGGAAATTTTTATTTCAATCTCAAAAGAAAGGGCAAACAGGTCTTTGTGGACTAAGTATTGGTGGTACAAGGTGGGGAAAAGAGTCCCATGCAGACCTGGGGGAGTCCACTCTCTGACCCAGGTAAAATGAGCCAGGTGAGCATCACCTGTCCACCCACACTTTCTCTGTCCCAGCATCTCCACCTTCATATACAAACTCAATACTGCTGGGTAATTCCAGATCTCTTCCCTACAGTATCTTCCACATGGTGCCTTCTCAGACAGAGATTCCCAGATCCTTGATGCCTTCCCATCACTAACAAGACATGTGACAGGGAAAAATAAATGCAATATCTGAGAACATATTGGAACAAGAAGCCCATAAGCCCTGCCCAGAAACTACTGGGAACACGAAGAGGAATGCCAGCGTCAAATGCTGAGACATGGTGTTCCCTCGGCTGCTAATGGCATTGTAGTCCAAGGGTTCCACACAGATCCCAGCAGAGGCACTGATAGGGAATCTTGATTTTGGTCTGGTCCACTTGTCAATATATTTTTGCAAGAAAACTCTTGCTGATGAAGGAGATGGTCACTGATGAAAATAAATGAGAAAAAAAGAATAGCAAAGTGTCTAGTGTGAGCAATGAAACTGTGCATCTTGATTATTGCTTTTTGGTTTGGTAGGAATGGAGCTCAGAGAATCCCCAAGGGACGGTGCTTGGAATGTAGGAAGGAGCACCCAGGGATTTCAGGGGATAGGCACACCCCACTATGGCTGCCATACAGATCATTAGGGGTGTCCGGGCCAGCAGGGGAGGGCAGTTGGAGGTGACTAGGCCAGCAGGGGAGGACAGTTAGGGGTGACCAGGCTGGCAGGGGAGGGCAGTTAGGTGCAATCAGGCCAACAGAGGAGCAATTAGGCATCGATCAGGCTGGCAGGGGAGTGGTTAGGGGGTGATCAGGCTGGCAGGCAGAAGTGGTTAGAGGCAATTTTGCAGGAAGGCAGGCGAGCAGTTGGGAGCCAGCAGTCCTGGATTGTGAGAGGGTTGTCTGACTGCCCTCAAGGAGTCTCAGATTGGAGAGGGTGCAGGCTGGGCTGAGGAACACACACACACCCTGCAAGAATTTCGTGCTCTGGACCTCTAGTGTGTCCATAACATGTGCAGGATTCTGCATTATGGTGGCTTTTCCCTGCAGATATTTTCACACAGTATTTCTAATGGACTTGCTCACTTATCCAGCAGTTGTTAGTGAAGTGCCTAGTGAGGAACCCATATTGGAACGACCTTTAAAACTCCAAACTCTGAGCAACAAACAAGTCCCTGGTCTCAAGCCACACCAGAAGCCACCCAGAATGTGAAACCACAAGGGCAAGGTATAAGCCAATCTCAAACACAGTCACCTAGAAAACAAAGGACGATGAGGCCAAAAGCTGCAAAACAGGAAGCACAGCACAAAACTGCTTTTCTCAGCCAACAATTTGAGACTGTGGGACAGAAAAAGAAAATCAAGAATGAAAAAGAAACAGGAAGCAATCAGACAACTGAAATAACAGGCAGCAGAAGGTAAATAGCTAGGAAAACCAGTTGGAGAAAATTCAAAAGGAAATAGCCCTTTTCCCACAGCTAGGAGATTTGCATGGAGTCTTTTAAATAGTCAAAGAAAACAAATGGATACCAGAAATAAACACAAATATGTCTTATTTTAAATCTGATGGGGGTAATATGAATGTTTTTTGGCCCACACTTGATATTTGTCTATAATGTATCCAATATTACAAATATGTGAGAAATTTAAAAATTTGTTAAATTGACTTTTCCTGCCTTTTAATTTATAGTGGTGAGGTGGGAGAATAAGGTGTTTTGATTTGTTGTTTTTTAAACCAAAGCTGGACAGTCTAACAAAACATGTCATTTTTATCACTAAGGCACAGGGTCTCATATATACAAATAATAGCATCTTAAAAATTAGAGGGGGAAAGACAGTTGTTAGTGAAGAGCCCAGCAAGGAACCCATATTGGAATGACCTTTAGAGCAAAGAGAAGAGAGTCATCAAAATGAGAGAGGAAGTCAGTGTGCTGATTCTTGTACTCTGCAGCATCTCCAGTAAGTTTTCTGAAACTAAAAAAGAAAGAAATGGGTGAGTATGAATAGTTCTGCATAAATACCAGTGTTTGTCTTTTAAGAAACAGTATAAATGGTACATTTGGGGTTTTCAGAGTCACAGGCTGAAGTAGAAACAGTGCACACTGTCACAGGAATGAGGAGGCAGGAGAGGCTGAGGGAAAGGAAGGGGAACTCTTAGAAACAGAGGGGAGGACTGTGAAGTCTTCCATGTTGTGTAATGATAGTTTGGAGCAATTTCACCAAGGAGTGGGGGACACTCAACTGATATATGACTGACAAATTATACATTGAGGGCCTTGGACATATCAGATATTGAGATGTAATTCGATAAGTAAACTATAGTATAAATCCCAAATATAAAAATGGCGGCGGAATAGAAGGATGTGTCCTGAGCTGTGTCCTGGAGCAAATAGAGGAGGCAGCTGAGATGAGCGGAATCCAGCCCAAACTGGCGAAGCAGGCACAGCTGGTGAGACGGTTTGCAGCTGGGAAGAGCAGGGATCCCCCAGATAAAGGTAAAATCAAAGATCTAGGCAGTAGAATCTCCCGGACCTCTGTGCCCAGAAGGTCAGGGAGAAACTACACAGTGCCAAGCCGCGTCCCTGAGGACAGACAAGGTCTGAAGGATTTTAGACCATAGAGTCTGGATTTGGGATCTGAGCTCAAAGGCAGCCTTTAAGAGCTGCCGGACCGCAGAGTGCTGGCAAGAGAGGAACTGGCAGAGACACGGTCCTTCCTCACTCTGGGGCCTGCGCCTTTCCCCACTGAACCTAGTTCGTGGGACCTTTTGGAGACAGGCGCTTACCTGTGTGAGAAGTGCGGGAGAAGGGGTAGAGTTGTGGAATCTGGGGAGAGTAGTCAGCAGATGGTCCAGGAGAGGTGGTAGTGAGTCTGGTGCTGAGTCATATCTAAGCCCACAGAATCCATTTTCTCCTGAGAGATAGCCCCTCCCCCCAGTCTCCAGGCAACCAATATAGCCACACCCAGATTCCACCCTGATTAACACCATAGAATCTGAATACTCCCTGAGGCCATAGGATCTACTCTAAAGAGAAATCTTTAGAAGCTAAGCACCTCAATTACACGGCTACACTGCCAGGGCCCTCCAGAGTGCTTCACTGTACCTCGCTGGCAAACTTACCGCCAGTGCTCCTGTGAGCCACCACCTGGAGAAAGCGCCTACCCACCACAGACACAGCAGCGAAAGTTGAGTCTGCCCACCTCAAAACTACAGAACTCTGGGCAACACAGTTACCCCTTTCCAAAGTGTAGCCCCCTGAGCCACATCACCCTGACAGACAGTTCCTTGGTGCCACTGTGAAGCCCCATTGGGCACACGTGATTTAAATTAAGGGTGCAAGTCAGCAAAAATTTAGACACTCCCCTCCATAGCAGCTGACTTCTAGGCACTGTAGTTGTGCCTCTCAAGCTTACAGGCCTACATCAAGAGAACCCAAATAGCTCAAGTAGGGAGCTACACTAGATAACCAAGCCCAGGAGAACAGAAAGATTTCACCAGTAGCACCATCACCAAAAGAACCTGGGTAGCAAAGCAATTGGATCTACAATTAAAACATTTCAGGAAAACATGGGGAGACAAAAAAGCAATACCCAAAGGAAAAAAAAAGAGGAATCACCAGAAAGGGAGTTAAATGAAATTGAGGCTGGCAGCTTCACAGAGAGAGAATTCAGAGTAATGGTTCTAAGGATGTTTAAACAGATGGATGACAAATACACACAACTCAATGAGAACTATAAGGAGCTAAATGAAAATGTCACCAACATGAAAAGAAACCAAGAGGAGATGAAAAACGACATAGCTGCAATAAAGAACACATTGGAAGGCTTAAACAGTAGACTAGAAGAGGCTGAGGACCGCATTAGCGAATTAGAAGACAAGGTAGGAAAACACACACAAACACAGCAGCAAATGGAAAGAAGACTTAAAAAGCAAAAGGAGAGCCTAAGGGAGCTTTGGGACAACACAAAACGAAACAATATTAGAATAATAGGGATACCAGAAGGAGAGGAAGAGAAGCAAGGAATAAAAAACCTGTTTGAAGAAATAATGACAGAAAACTTCCCTGATATTTGCAAGAAAAAAACTATGCAAGTCCAAGAAGTACATAGAGTCCCAAACAAGTTGAACCCCAAAAGACCAACACCAAGACACATCATAATTAAATGGGCGAATACCAACGACAAAGTAAGAATCTTAAAGGTTGCCAGAGAGAGACAGAAAGTTACCTACAAGGGATCTCCTATTAGAATATCAACTGATTTCTCAACAGAAACACACCAGGCCAGAAGGGAATGGAATGAAATATACAGAGTGATGCAAAGCAAGGGACTGAATCCAAGAATACTATACCCAGCACGGTTATCATTCAAAATTGAAGGTGGAATCAGGAGCTTCACAGACAAAAAAGGGCTAAGAGAGTTTATCACTACCAAGCCAGCAATGCAAGAAATGCTAAAGGGACTGCTGTAAAAAGAAGAAAGAGAAAGGCAAAAAAAACCACAAACAATTAGAAGAAAAATATGACAACAAACATGTACTTGTCAATAATAACATTAAACTTAAATGGATTAAATGCACCAAGTAAAAGACATAGGATAGCTGAATGGATGAGAAAACATGACCCATATATTTGCTGTCTACAAGAGACCCACCACAGAGCAAAGGATTCACACAGACTGAGAGCGAAGGGATGGAAAAATATTTTTCAAGCAAATGGAAATGAGAAAAAAGCTGGGGTAGCAATACTTATATCTGATAAAATAGACCTCAAAGTAAAGGCCATAACAAGAGATAAGGAAGGCCATTACATAATACTAAAGGGGGGAATTCAACAAGAAGATATAACTCTGGTAAAAATATATGCACCCAATGCAGGAGCACCCAAATACATAAAGAAACGCCTAGAAGAGATCAAGGGAGAGATCGACAGCAATACAATCATAGTAGGAGACTTTAATACACCACTGACATCACTGCATAAATCCACTAGACAAAAAATCAGCAAAGAAACAGCAATTCTAAATGACACACTAGATCAGATGGACCTAATTGACATCTTCAGAGCATTTCACCCCAAAGCCTCGGAATATACATTCTTCTCAAGTGCCCATGGGACATTTACAAAAATAGACTACATATTGGGTCACAAACAAAGCCTCCCTAAATTCAAAAAGATTGAAATCATATCAAGCATTTTCTCAGACCACAATGGCATAATATTAGAAATAAACTATAATAAAAACATTCCAAAAAATTCAAACACGTGGAAACTGAATAGCATGCTATTAAACAATGATTGGGTGATAAACGAGATCAAAGAAGAAATTAAAAACATCCTGGAGAATAATGACAATAAAAACACAACAATGCAAATGCTATGGGACACAATGAAAGCAGTCTTGAGAGGGAAGTTTATAGCTCTACAGGCCTACCTCAAAAAACAAGAAAAAATGGTAATAAATCTTCTAACTCAACAACTCAAAGAATTAGAAAGAGAGCAACAAGAAAAGCCCACAGTGAGCAGAAGGAAGGACATAGTAAAGATCAGAACAGAAATGAATGACATAGAGACCAAAAAAATAATACACAGGATCAACAAAACCAAGAGCTGGTTCTTTGAAAGGATAAACAAGATTGATGAACCTCTAGCCAGGCTCACCAAGAAGCAAAGAGAGAGGACCCAAATAAACAAAAACAGAAATGAAAGAGATGAAATAACAACAGACCCCACAGAAATACAAAGGATTGTTAAAAAATACTATGAACAACTCTATTCTAAAAAACTACACAATCTGGAGGAAATGGACACATTGCTAGAAAAATACAACCTTCCAAAACTCACTCAGGAAGATTCTAAGAATCTCAATAGGCTAATAACTATGGAAGAAATTGAAGCAGTCATCAAAAAGCTTCCAGCAAACAAAAGCCCAGGGCCTGATGGCTTCACAGGGGAATTTTACCAAACATTCAAGGAAGAACTAAAACCTATCCTCCTCAGACTATTCCACAAAATTCAAGAAGAAGGAATACTTCCAAGCTCCTTCTATGAGGCCAGCATCACCCAAATACCAAAACCAGATAAAGACAACAGAATGAAAGAGAATTACAGGCCAATATCCCTCATGAACATAGATGCCAAAATCCTCAACAAAATCCTAGCAAATCGAATCCAGCAGTATATCAGAAAGATTATACACCATGACCAAGTAGGATTTATCCCAGGGATGCAAGGATGGTACAATATTCGCAAATCAATAAACATGATACATCACATAAACAAATTGAGAGATAAAAATCACATAGTCATATCAATTGATGCAGAAAAAGCATTTGATAAAATCCAACACACTTTCTTGATAAAAACTCTTAGCAAGGTGGGAATAGAAGGATCATACCTGAACATAATAAAAGCCATATACGACAAACCCACAGCCAACATCATACTAAATGGGCAAAAACTAAAACCATTTCCCCTAAGAACAGGAACAAGACAGGGATGCCCACTCTCACCCCTCCTGTTTAATATAGTACTGGAAGTACTAGCCATTGCAATCAGACAAGAAGAAGAAATAAAAGGCATCCAAATTGGAAAAGAAGAAGTAAAACTGTCCTTATTCGCGGATGACATGATACTGTACATAGAAAACCCTAAAGACTCCATTAAAAAATTATTAGACTTAATAACTGAATTCAGTAATGTAGCAGGATACAAAATTAATGCCAAGAAATCTATGGCATTTCTATACACCAGTAATGAACTTACAGAAAGAGAGACTAAAAAAGAAATCCCATTTACCATCGCACCAAAAAAATTAAGACACTTAGGGATAAACTTAACTAAAGAGGTAAAAGACCTATACGTAGAAAACTACACGACACTGAAAAAAGAGATAGAGGAAGACATAAACACATGGAAGAACATACCATGTTCATGGATTGGTAGAATCAACATCATCAAAATGTCCATACTACCCAAAGCAATCTATAAATTCAATGCACTTCCCATTAAAATACCAACAACATATTTCACAGACCTAGAACGAACTTTCCAAAAATTTATCTGAAATAAAAAAAGAACCCGAATAGCTACAGCAATCCTGAGAAAGAAGAACAAAGTAGGTGGGATCTCAATACCAGATATCAAGTTGTATTACAAAGCTACTGTTCTCAAAACAGCCTGGTACTGGCACAAGAACAGACATATAGATCAATGGAATAGAATAGAGAACCCAGAAATTGACCCAAATCAATATGCTCAATTAATATTTGACAAAGGAGGCACGAACATTCAATGGAGACAAGACAGTCTCTTCAACAAATGGTGTTGGGAAAATTGGACAGATACATGCAAAAAAATGAAGCTAGATCACCAACTTACACCATACACAAAAATAAACTCAAAATGGATCAAGGACTTAAACATAAGACGGGAATCCATGAAAATAATAGAGGAATCCACAGGCAGCAAAATCTCGGACATATGCCAAAAGAACTTCTTCACTGATACTACTCCTAGGGCAATGGAAGCTAAAGAGAAAATAAACAAATGGGGCTACACCAAAATAAAAAGCTTTTGGACAGCAAAGAAAACCATCAGTAAAACAACAAGAAAGCCCACTGCATGGGAGAACATATTTGCCAATGATATCAATGATAAGGGTTTAATCTCCAACATATACAGAGAACTCATACAACTTAACAAAAAGAAGATAAACAACCCAATCAAAAAATGGGCAACTGATCTAAATAGACACTTTTCGAAAGAAGACAGAAGGCAGGTCAAGAGACATATGAAAACCTGCTCACAGTCACTAATCATCAGAGAGATGCAAATCAAAATAACAATGAGGTACCATCTCACACCTGTCAGAATGGCTTTTATCAACAAATCAACAAAGAAGTGTTGGCGAGGATGCGGAGAAAAAGGAACTCTTTTGCACTGCTGGTGGGAATGCAGACTAGTGCAGCCACTGTGGAGAACAGTATGGAGCTTCCTCAAAAAAATAAAAATGGAACTCCCATTTGATCCAGTGATCCCATTTCTGGTAATATATCCCAAGAATCTAGAAACACACATCAGAAAGGAAATATGCACCCCTATGTTCATAGCAGCACAATTCACCGTAGCCAAGATTTGGAAACAACCTAAATGCCCATCAGCAGATGAATGGATTAAAAAACTGTGGTATATCTATACAATGGAATACTACGCTGCGGTAAAAAAGAAGGAGTTCCTACCATTTGCAACAATATGGATGGAGATCGAGAATATTATGTTGAGTGAAATAAGCCAGGCAGAGAAAGATAAATATCACATGATCTCCCTCATTTGTGGAATATAATGAACGGCATAGACTGATGAACAAGAACAGATCCAGAGGCTGAGAAATGTCGATCAGAACATCATACCTCAGGTAAGGTAGGGGAGGGTGGGGGTAAGGTGGAGAGATCAACCAAGGGACTTGTATGCATGCATATGAACCTAATCAATGGACACAGACAACAAGGGGGCGGGGCATTAAGAGAAATTGTCTCATGTGACAAAAATTTTTAAATGAAACTCTCTGTAGACTGAAAATTATTTTGGAAGGAAACAGAAGTTTCCTTCAAAAGTCATAAGGATTGTAATTGAAAGTCAATATATTTGGCCTCTTGAACTAAAGTAAGTAATTTGTGTTTTTTCCTCCCTGACAAAGTTTATATAAAGCTACAAAAAGAAATTGACAGCCAGTTTGAAATGGAATTGCCAGGGCCTAGGGCAAAGAATATCCTTACATGATATTATTCTACAATGTCATTATAATTTTAGATATTTTACAACAGCATATTTTACAATTATCCCAAACATATTTACAAACTAATTCTTTGAATGGTTGGCAGCAATTAAAAAAAAAAAAAAGGACATGAAAGGATTTAATCCCTTGCAGAAGGAATTAAGGCACTGGGAAGGCACTTGAGCATCCTATATTGGCCCCTCTTGCCCTTTGTGCCAAGAGGGACCCTCTTCTCACAATCCAATTGCCCTCAGCTGTTACCTGAGCTTTCTGTTCATGCTGAGCTTGAAGCATCATGGGGGCTGGTACCATGGATCTGTCTCACATCCAATTGTGTGAGCTGGTCCCTCACTCGAGAAGAAACCCGAGTTCCCCGAGATATGTGATCAGCACCAGGACCCTGCCAGCAGGCCAGGGGTTCCCAAGGCAGGTGCTGGGTGTGGAGGCCACGGGGGCATAGGCTACCAAGGAGACAGAACTGAACCTCACACCACCCTGCTTGGCCCCGGAGGATGGCTGCTGAACCAGAGACGGGTAAGATTCCTCAAGGAAGGAACAACCTAAGACAGGCATAGTCGCAAAGCGGCCATCAGGAGAGAACTTGGGGGGGCAACAGAAGTGGGGCACAGACCCTCAACCCCCAACATAGCAGGGGTTTGAACCCTCACCCCTTCTGAAGGAGGTCTCCTGCCCCCATGGCTGCTTCGCGCTTCCCACACCCAGCTCAGATCGGGACCCAGGCAACAGAAAGAGACTTGGCCCAGCTCACATCGAGATACAGGTGACAGACAGAGACTTGGCCCAGCTCAGATCGGGACCCAGGTAACAGACAAGAGACTTGGCTGACAGCAGTTGCCCTATATCTAAATTCAGCCAAGCAACTGGAATGCTCAGGGCCCACTCAAGAATGCAAATAATCCTTCCCACTAATATTTACAGGGTAAACTAAGATTGTTGGTAGAGTATTAAATTTGACAGTAAAATAGTAATCGAGTTTTCAGATTAATTTAAATAGGCTAATTGAAATAAGTGAATATTCAAGTAACGTTAATTGTACTGGACAAAAAGATGTTCTTAAAGTAATAACTAAAATTTCTATTGGTAGTTCATCTCATGGTAAAATTCCTGAATATGCAATGAACCTAAAGCAGTCATATGTGTGGGGAAAAAAAATTTTTTTAATTTAAAGTTATCAAGACTGCATTATAAAATTTACAAAAACCTCCATTAATAAAAAGGGGGGGGTAGTAGGGCAATATCATGTAAGGGAAAATATCCTATAAGTAAATTACATCTAGAAAATTTTTACTTTACCAAATTAAGTTTCATATGCAATGCTAACAACAAGACGGCCATTAAAAACACACATGGTGTCTAAATAAGACAAAGAAAAATCGTTTGAACAAAAATAAAAAGGATCCCAAATCAACTATATAGAAAAGAATCCTTTATTAACTTGTGGTCGAGAATATATTTGTATATTTTCAGAAAACAACCCCAAGACCAGATGGATTCCTGCAACAGAGAGGAATTGACAGGAGTGCTCCAACCACGAAGACAAGAGGAAAAAACAGTCCAGAGATGGAAGACGCTGACAACGCCTTGCCATGCGAGCAGTCAGCAGCTGTGCACCGCTGCAGGTTACCTAGGACCAAACCAGAGAGGGTCGGACCTGCATTGCTACCATGTGCCCACCATCCAGATATCACTTCTGACATGTACACATAAGGAACTGTTGGACATTGAAATTGGGACTCAAACATTTTTTTGTTTTGTCTTGTTTTGTTATTATATGTTTATTTCCAGTCTGCAAAGGCAAAACTTTTTAAAGGAAAGAAATGGTGGGAAAAAGATACAGAGGCAAAGAAGCATTGAACAGACTGTCAAACTACATTGGGAAGACAGGGGAGGTTGGGCGAGGGGGGCTGTAAGAGACCAACCGAAGGACTTGTACACATGCATATAAGCACAACCGATGGATACAAGACACTGGGGCGGGGGGGAGGGTGGGCAGGTGAAGGCATGTACTGGGGGGTAGGGGAGGTCGGGGGGAGATCAATGGGGAAAAAAAAAGGAGACATATGTACTACTATTTGTAATACTTAAAACAATAAAAAAATCCCAAGTATTTATACTTAAATGTGGTACATACTTCTCACGTATGTACTTGTATTTATAAGTTGCCACATTCAATTTGCTACTATTTTGGTAAGGATTTTTATGACTATATTCATAAAGGATATTGGTCCATAGTGTTTTGTTTTTTTCTTGTAATATCTTTGAAGAATCCTGACCTCATGAAATGAATGGGAAAGTACTTCCTCCTCACCTGGTTTTTTAAAGTGTCTGCGATGTATTGCTGTTAATTCCTTAAATGTTTAATGATTTCACCAGTGAAGCCATCTGGTATTGGGCTTTTCTTTGGTTGTAGGTTTTTATTTTAATTTAACCTCTTTAGATTTTATTTTGTCTTGAGTCACTTTCAGTAGTTAGTATCCTTTTAGGAATCTAATGTACAGCATAAAAAGGCAAAAGTAGAAAAGAAAATTTGATTTATTCCGCAGTTTGCTGACAACCTCCAGCTGCCACACTGTCAGGTCCCACCTTAGCTTTTGAGCAAAAGCCATCCCCTTCCCAGGCCAAGCTTAGCAGAGCTCCCAATGGAATTGAGCTAGAACTCTATAATGGAAAGGTAACAGTAATATCTTCTGCACTGCCCAATTAGTAGCATCATGACTCCCTAAATGGTCTCAGAATCCCGGGGAAAAGGAGTTTTAAGATGGCAACCGGCAAGAAGGTAGGGAGAGAGAGTGTGTGAGAGTCAGGGAGCAATAGAGGAGTGTGTGGACGTGTGTGGCTGTGTGTGTGAGTGAAATAGGGACAGTTAGATCCTGCAGGTCTTCCAAGGGGCTGCCCTTCTGGGCAGTCTTAGATGGCAAAACCCCGCTGCCACCGCAAACACTCCAGGGAGGACACAGGCGGCACAGAGACCATGCCATCTTGAAGAACAGACCTGCTTGTGACTAGGTTCCTAGCCTCGCCACCACCCAGTCTGGTCTCAGTAAGCAAACCAGGACACTACAGCAACTCCGGTAAAAGACCTGCGACCACAGCTGCAGACCCAGGGACACCAAGACTCCAGGCACCCTGGCCCACAGATTTCTGTGAGTCACAAATCCAATCCCCCTCCCTGCTGGCTCTGCAGCTGTGGCATAGGATCTGCCAGACCCCGGCCACACAATCAGGCTTTCTGCCCACACACAGCAGCAGCTGCCCTACCTGAATTTGAGCCTTGCTGTGCGGACACTGGAAGTTTGTTTCCTACGACCATGCTCTGCTACCAGGCTCTGAGCCCAGGCAGGGAGGCTGTGCTGAATTTGAGCCTAGGTGCACAACCTTGGGGAGATTGTTTTCTGCAACCAGATCCAGTGCGCATGTGGGGAGACAGCACTGAATTTGAGCCTGGGGGCACAAACCCGGAGAGTTTGTTTCCCATGTCAGACCCTCCATCCAAGCAGGGAGGCTGCGCTGAATTTGAACCTGGACGTGAGAACTCAAGGAGTTTGTTTCCTGCGACTAGACTCCAAGCCCAGGCAGGGAGGTTGTGCTGAATTTGAGCCTAGATGCGAGACCTTGGGAGATTTCTTTCCACAACCAGATCCCACACCTACGCAGGGAGACAGTGCTGAAGTTGAGCCTGGGGGTGCAAACCTGGGGAGTTTGTTTCCCATGACCAGACTCAATGCCACACAGGGGGGGCAGTGCTGAATTCGAGTCTGGGTGCATGGACACGGGGAGTTTGTATCCCACAGTGCACACCCGTGTGACCAGACCCCACATCCTCACTGGGCGACAGTGCCACCTGACTTTGACTCAGGGAAAGTGAACACAGAAGGCTGTTTTCCGCAGGGTAGGAGTGGACCTTCTGACAACACAGTTCGCCTGTGCAACCCGGTCTCCCAAGCAGAACGGGGACCCTAAATCTCCAAGCAAGAGGCAGCAATGAGCACCAGTGACTAGATTTTGTTTCTCATTATGTGCACCTGGGATCCAATTCCCAGTACATTCACACTAAGAGCCAGTGACTCCAATTCTTGGCGCATGTGCACACAGGGACCCTGATTCTTGGCACGAGGCCTCACCAAGCAACAGAGACTCTGATACTCAATTCTCGGCACAGACACAGGGAGCCTCTGAATCCTGACATGCACTAGGGGACTTTGATTTTTGGCACATGCCAGTGGGTTCTTTGTTTCAGCGTGGAGCAGGCAGGGTCCCTGATTCTACATGCACACACGAGGCCACACTAAGCATCTGTGACTCTCACCAACCCACAGTAGCTACATGTCTTAGCGTCAGAGCTCTTCAGTGACACTTGGGGGTGCAAAACTCCCACTGCACATGGCCCAGGACCCCGCAACTTGACATTTGAACTTTCTGGTGATAGTAAGAATGGGGAGACAATGAAACAATCCCCAGAGGAAAGAAAAGGAGGAATCGTCAAGAAAAGAAATTAGTGAAATGAAAGCATTCAACATGACAGAAAAAGAATTCAGAGTAATAGTCACACAGTTTATATACCAGATGGACGAGAAAATCAACAACCTATGCAAAAATCAGGAAGAAATGAAAAATGATATAGCTACAATCAAAAATGCCATGGAAGGCTTCAACTGTACACTAGAAGAAGCAAGGACTGAACTCGTGAGTTAGAAGATAAAGTACAAAAACAAGCCAAATCTGAACAGCAACCAGAGAAAAAAATGAAAAGGCTGGAGGAGAGCCTAAGGGGGCTTTGGGACAATGCAAAATGAAGTAACATACGTATAATAGGGCTGCCAGAAGGACAAGAAGAACAGCAAGGATAAGAAAATTTATTTGAAGAAATAATGACAGAAAATGTCCCTGATTTGGGGAAGAAAAAAGTTACATAAGTACAGAGAGTCCCAAGCAAGATGAATCCCAAAAGACCCACACCAAGACACGTCATAAATACAATGGCAAATGTTAATGACAAAGAGAAAATTTTAAAGGCTGCAAGAGAGAGACAGAGAGTTACCTATAAAGGATCCTCCATCAGATTATCAAATGAATTCTCAGCAGAAACACATCAAGCTAGAATGGAATGGAAGGAGACATACAAAGTGATGCAAAGCAAGGGACTGAATCCAAGAATACTCTATCCAGCAAGACTATCAATCAAAATTGAAGGGGAAATCAGGAGCTTTGCAGACAAAAAAAGGCTAAGGGAGTTTATCACTACCATGCCAGCAATGCAAGAAATGCTAAAGGGAATGCTGTAAAAAGAAGAAATAAAAGGGTTAAAAGGAACACAGGCTCAAAAAATAGAAATGGCAACAAACAAGTACATTTCAATAATAACTAAATGTAAATGGACTAAATGCTCCAATCAAAAGACATTGAGTGGCTGAATGGATAAGAAAACATGACCCATATATATGCTGTCTACAAGAGACCCATCTCAGAACAAGGGACTCACACAGACTGAAAGTGAAGGGATGGAAAAATATCTTTCAGGTAAATGGAAATGAAAAAAAAAAAAGTTGGGGTAGCAATACTTATATCTGACAAAATAGACCTCAAAGTGAAGGCTATAACAAGAGATAAGGAAGGCCACTTCATAATAGTAAACGGATCGATACAACAACAGGATATAACCCTGATAAATATATATGCATCCAGTGCAGGAGCAACCAAGTACATAAAAAAAAAAAAAACTCCTGAAAGAGATCAACAACAATACAATCATAGTAGGGGACTTTAGTTCACCACTGACATCACTGGATAAAACCTCTAGACAAAAATAAAAATCAGCAAAGAAACAGCAATCCTAAATGACTCACTAGATCAGATGTACTTAATTGACATATTCAGAACATTTCACCACAAAGCCACAGAATATACGTGCTTCTCAAGTGCACATGGGACATTTTGTAAAATAGACTACATATTGAGTCACAAGCAAATTCTCCCCAAATTCAGGAAGATTGAAATCATACCAAGCATCTTCTCAGACATAATGGCATAATATTAGAAAGAAATTACAAAAAAACACTCAAACACTTGGAAGCTGAATAGCATGCTATTAAATATTGATTGGGTTACCAATGAGATCAAAGATGAAATTTAAAACATCCTGGAAACTAATGACAATAAAAACACAACAATCCAAAATCTCTGGGATAGAATGAAAGTAGTCCTGAGAGGGAAGTTTATACCTCTACAGACCTACCTCAAAAAAAAAAAGAAAGAAAGAAAAGAAAAAATGGTAGTAAATCATCTAACTCTACAAAATGGTAATAAATCTTCTAACTCAACAACTCAAAGAATTAGAAAGAGAGCAACAAGAAAAGCCCAGAGTGAGCAGAAGGAGGGATATAATAAAGATCAGAACAGAAATAAATGACATAGAGACCAAAAAAGAAAAACCGAAACAATACAAAAGATCAAAGAAACCAAGAGTTGGTTCTTTGAAAAGATAAAAAAAGATTGATGAGCCTCTAGCCAGGCTCAAAAAGAAGCAAAGAGAGAGGACACAAATAAACAAAATCAGAAATGATAGAGGCTAAATAACAACAGAGCCCACAGAAATACAAAGGATTGTTAAAAAATCACTATGAGCAACTCTATTCCACCAAACTGGACAACCTGGAGGAAATGGACATATTCCTAGAAAAATATAACATTCCAAAACTCAGTCAGGAAGAATCTAAACATCTCAATAGGCCAATAGCTATGGAAGAAATTGAAGCAGTCATCAAAAAGCTTCCAGCAAACAAAAGCCCGGGGCCAGACGGCTTCACAGGGGAGTTATACCAAACATTCAAGGTAGAACTAAAACCTATCCTCCTCAGACGACTGCAAAAAATTCAAGAGGAAAGCATACTTCCAAGTTTATTCTATGAAGTCAGCATCACCCTAATACCAAAACCAGATAAAGACAACACAATGAAAGAGAATTATAGGCCAATATCTCTTATGAACATAGATTCCAAAATCCTCAACAAAATTCTAACAAATCGGATCTAGCACTACATTAGAAAGATCAAACACCATGATCAAATAGGATTTATTCCAGGGATGCAAGGATAGTACAATATCCTCAAATCAATAAACATGATACATCACATAAACAAATTGAGGGATAAAAATCATATAGTCATATCAATTGATGCAGAAAAAGCATTTGACAAAATCCAACACCCTTTCTTGATAAAAACTCTCAGCAAGGTGGGAAAAGAAGGATCATACCTCAACATAATAAAAGCCATATATGACAAACCCACAGCCAGCATCATACTCAATGGACAAAAACTAAAACCATTTCCTCTAAGAACAGGAACAAGACAGGATGCCCACTCTCACCACTTTTGTTTGATATAGTGCTGAAAGTACTAGCCATTGTTATCAGACAAGAAGAAGAAATAAAAGGCATAAAAATTGGAAAAGAAGTAAAACTGTCCTTATTCACAGATGACATGATACTGTATATAGAAAACCCTAAAAACTCCATCAAAAAATTATTAGACTTAATAAATGAATTTGGCAATGTAGCAGGATACAAATTTAATGCCAAGAAATCTATGGCATTTCTATACACCAATAGTGAATCTACAGAAAGAGAGACTGAAAAAGCAATCCCATTTACCATCGCACCAAAAAAATTAAGATACCTAGGAATAAACTTAACTAAGGAAGTAAAAGACCTATACCTAGAAAACTACAGGACACTGAAAAAAGAGATAGAGGAAGATGTAAACAGAATGAAGAACATACCATATTCAGGGATTGGTAATATCAACATCATTAAAATGTCCATACTACCCAAAGCAATCTATAGATTCAATTCACTCCCCATTAAAATACCAACGGCATATTTCACAGACCTAGAAGAACTCTCCAAAAATTCATCTGGAATAAAAAAAAGACCCCGAATAGCCACAGAAATCCTGAGAAAGAAGAACAAAGTTGGTGGGATCTCAATATCAGATATCAAGCTGTATTACACAGCCACTGTTCTCAAAACAGCCTGGTACTGGTACAAGAACAGACATATAGATCAATGGAATAGAATAGAGAACCCAGAAATCCACCCAAACCACTATGCCCAATTAATATTCGACAAAGGAAGCATCAACATACAATGGGGTCAAGACAGTCTCTTCAATAAATTGTGTTGGGAAAATTGGACAGATACATAAAAAAAAAGAAACTGGACCACCAACTTACACCATACACAAAAATGAACTCAAAATGGATAAAGGACTTAAACATAAGACGGGAAATCATAAAAATACTAGAGGAATCCACAGGCAGAAAAATCTCAGACATATGCCAAAGCAATTTCTTCACTGATACTGCTCCTAGAGTAATGGAAACTAAAGAGAAAATAAACAAATGGGACTACATGAAAATAAAAAGCTTTTGCACAGCAAAGGAAACAATCAATAAAACAACAAGAAAGCCCACTGCAGGGGAGAACATATTTGCCAATGTTATCACCAATAAGGGTTTAATCTCCAACATTTACAGGGAACACATACAACTTAACAAAAGGAAGATAAACAATCCAATAAAAAAATGGGCAACGGACCTAAATAGATACTTTTCAAAAGAAGGCAGAAGGAAGGCCAAGAGACATATGAAAACATGGTATATCTACACAATGTGGTATATCTACACAATGGAATACTATGCTGCGTTAAAAAATAAGGAATTCCTACCATTTGCAACAGCATGGATGGAACTAGAGAGTATTATGCTAAGTGAAATAAGTCAGTCAGAGAAAGATAAATATCACATGATCTCACTCATTTATGGAATATAATGGACAGCATAAACTGATAAACAACAACAGATCCAGAGACAGGGAAACATCGATCAGACTGTCAAACCTTAGAGGGAAGGTAGGGGAGGGTGGGGTAAGGGTATGAGATCAATCAAAGGACTTATATGCATGCATATATGCCTAACCAATGGACACCGACAACAGGGGGGTGGGGGCATGAGTTAGGGGAGGTGGGGAAGGTAATGGGGGGATAAGGACACATATGTAATATCTTAATCAATAGAGAAATTTAAAAAAGAAGAGGAAGAAGAAATAGGCAGCAAAGAAAACAACTCACCTTGTTCAAAATCCCAGCTTTAATTCCAACTAGAATTTTACTCTTAAAAGAACAACAACAAAAATTGTAAAAGCAAAAAAATAAAAAGAATCTGGGGAAAGACCTTGTTGATGGCCCTTCAAGGTCAAATTCTACCTCTGAATATGGACTTTCCTGGGCTTGGAAGACACATACCACACTGTCACTGATGGATGGAAATGTAAGGGATAAATGGCCACTTCCTCCCTTTTTTGCTACCTATTGCTAAAACAAATCTCCTTTGTTGATGAGTAAAGTGGATAACGTTTCCCACCCCACATCCATCCCCTGGTACCAACACTCATTCATTTCTTTTCCACTAAGAGGACTAAGAGGACCTTGCTCAAGAATGAACAAGTTCAGTCTCTGCTTACCTTGGCCAGCCCTTACCCATCAGTTATGGCATGCTAGCCCTGTGAGCATGATCAGCTACACCTGGTGTAATTTAGCCTCTTCCCTAATGTAAATTCTGAGAGTAGCATCCTGGTCAGGGGCAGACGTCATCCCAGCTGAGCTGAGAATCAGCTTCTCAGAACACTGGCAACACCACTGGTCTTCTCTCTGCAGGGCTATAAACAGCCTCCTCCTCAGTCCACTCACAGTGGTTTCAGAGACTCTAGTTTCTTTTAAACAGGAGAGAGACTGCTGTCTATTTCTGACAAAGGAGAAAACAGAGGCCTAGAAAACATAGATGGCAAACACCAAGCCACACATTGCCCAGGATCAGGAACCAAAATCAAAGTCTTAGAGTTCCTTCTGTCTTTCAGAAACCTCTTCAGATAAGACTATGGGAAATGAAACCACAAGTCAGAGCTGGGTTGAGAGACATCTAAATTAGGAAACCCAGTTTCTCTCCTCTTATCTGTGCTCAGTTTAGGAAAAAAGAAAATAATATCCAGTATTGAGAAAAGAGCATTGAAATCTCCAACTGTAAATGTGGATTTGTCTATTTCTCCATTTGTTGTATCAGCGTTTACTTCTTGAATTTGAAGTTCTCTTGTTTTGAGAGAGGTATTTTTTGTTAATCCTCAGGCTAGGATACTTTTCCATTAATTTTTAGAAAGTATGGAAGGAAGGGAGAGAGGGAAGAAGGAAAAGAGAGATAAAGAGAAAAACATCAATCTGAGAAAGATACATTGATTGGTTGCCTCCTACACATGCTCTGACCAGGGCAGGGATTGAATCTGCAACCCAGGTACGTGCCCTTGACTGGGAATCAAACCCAAAACCCTTCAGTGCTTAGACCAACACTCTAACCACTGAGCAATATCATCCAGGGCAAAGTTCTGTTGTGGCTTTTGAAACTCACTTATGAGGTACATGCACATTCAGAATTATTGTCTTGTTGATAAATTAACCTATTTATCATTATGAAAGGTTCTTCTTTATCTCAGGTGCAAAAATGGGACTGCTCTGAAGCCTACTTGTCTGATGAATACCACCACTGCAGGTTTCATGTGCCTAATCTGTGCATGGTGTAGCCTTTTAATGGTATATCTTTCTTTCTTTTTACATTCAATATTTCTTTATTTCACGGATCCTAAGTACGGTTTTTCACATTTGAACATTGTTAAAATTGGGATGAGTCTTAGTTTCAGTGGCATGCTGGCCAGGTGACAGTTTTTATGTGGTTGTCATTGTCTTGATTATATGTATTGACACTGGCACATTTCCATTGAGATTTGAGTATTTTAGATGCTACAAGTATTGAGTTTAATTGCCATTTAAAATCTGTTTTATAGGATTACACTATGATTTGGCATTGAAGCAGGAGTCAGTATATCTGCAAAAATATACAGAAATAGAGCAATGGGAATAAATTTGATTTAGTCATTCATATCAGAAATGACTAAAGCCCCATATTTCCTTCTTTTCACTTTAAATTTCTTTATTGATTAAGGTGTTACATAGGTGTCCTTATTCCCCTATTACCTCCTTCCCCCCCCCCCACCCACGCCCCCCCTGTTGTCTGTGTCCATTGGTTAGGCTTATATGCATGCATACAAGTCCTTTGGTTGACCTCTCCTTTAATTCTTCTCCTTTAACCTGCCTGTGTCCCTATATTTAAAGTTGAATTTCATTTAGACAGCATACAGTTGGGTCTTGCTTTTTTATCCAATCTGACTGTCATATAATTGGACCATTTAGACAACTTACATCTAATATGATTATTGATATGGTTGTGTTTAAATTCATCATTTTTCAGTGGACATCAGAGGAATGGTGGCATGAGAGAGCCCCTTGTATTCTGCCCCTAAAATTTCAACAAGTTAGCCAACTATAATTTAGCAAAGAAATCCCTGCTCAACATAGATGAATGCCTGAGCAACCCGTGCATTGAAACATCTAAAGGTGGGCAACTGGGAAAATGGGGAGATGAGAAGGAAGGAAAGTGCAGAGGGCCTGCAGACACAGCCCCTGCAGCTTCTGCAAGATAGTACAGCCCCTGCAGTTTCCATAAGACAGTAGCCAGGAGCTCATGGCTTGGCCAGCTGGGAGAGGAGAGAAAGCTGGTGGTAGCAGGCACTTCCTTTGGCTGGAACGAACAGAGAGCTAGGGAAGGGACCCCAGCAGAGCAAGAGGTAAGAGAGTAGACAGTGTCTGAGTAAGGCGACACCTGGCAGAGCACAGGGTTCTGCTGTGCAGTTCTCCACTCTTTGGTTGGCAGTGTTTTTTCAGACAAAGAAACAAACCACAGAGCCCTGCTGCTTGGTCTCCCAAAATTCGCCTCCTGTTGACCTTGGATTGGGTCCAGGAGCTTATTATCTGTAAACCAAGAGCTATTGCAGTAGAATCACTGTTTCCCTCAGTAACTGATAACCGGGAGGAGTGCTTGGGGTGAAACTCCACAGATGTCAGGTATTGCCATTACAGTGAGGGCAAAACAAACCCCTCTCTCAAGCAGTGTGGCTGTACTGTCTTACAGAAACCACAGAGGTTCAAGACTGGAAGATCACAGAGGTAAAAAAAATCTTGTGATTAAGCACCATCCACTGGAAAATAGTGGGAAAACCTCTTCCAAAATAAATGCATAATCAAAGGAGGACAGCAAATATCTGAATAACCACAGTAATGAGGATGAGCAGAAAGAAAATGAGAAATCTCCAGACAGCAAGCTGGAACACATGGAAATATGTGATATAAATGACAGAGATTTTAAGATTACATTTCTGAAAATCATCAGTGTGATGTAAGAAAATACAGACAGGTAATTCAATGCACTCAGAAAACAAACCAATGAACAAAATGAGTACTTTACCAAACAGATTAAGATTTTAAAAGAGAACCAATCAGAAATCCTAGAAATGAAGCATGCAATTAAGGAAATTAATAGTGAACTACTGAGCATAGAAAACAGAGCCAACCAAATGGGGGAAATAATTAGATATCAAAGATAGGAATCTAGAAATAATGCAGAGAAGAGAGAGGCCTGCACATAAAGAAAAATGAAAGAGCTCTACAAGAACTATCTGACTCCATCAGAAAAAGCAATATTAGAATTATAGGCATTCCAGAGGAGGAGGAGAGGAAGCATGAAATGAAGAGTCTATTCAAACAAATAGTGGATGAGAACTTCCCAGACCTATAGAAAGAACTAGATCTTCAAATCCAAGAAGTAAACAGAACACCTAATTAGGTCAATCCAAAGAGGAACTCTCCAAGGCACTTGGAATTAAAGCTATCAGAAATGATGACAAAGAAAAATGTCGCAAAGCAGCCAGGGGCAGAAGGAAGTGACCTACAAAAGAAAACACATCAGAATTTCATGCAACTTCTCAGCAGAAATGCTATAAGCCATAAGAGAGTGAAATCAAATATTCAAATGTCTGAAAGAGAGAAACTATCAGTCATGAATAATATATCCAGAAAAAGTACCCTTTAAATATGAAGGAGAAATAAAGATGTTCCCAAACATACAGAAGCTGAGGCATTTTATCACCAGAAAACCTCCATTGCAGGAAATACTCAAGGGAGTTATTCTATCTGAAACAAAGAACATAAGGTCACAACACTAAGTAAGATCACAGCATAAACAGGGAAAATTTGTGACAACAAAAACATAAGAGGGGAGAGGGTAAAGGCTTGAACTGACAAAGGATGATGCACTCAAAGAAAAAAAGCTATGGTATACTGTATATGCAAATTTATTTTTTATAAACTTAATAGTAACCACAGACAAAAATTCCCAAACCAGGGCACATAGCTTTAAAAAAGAGGAAACAGAGAAAAAAAGTATGGAATAGTACCAAATAAAAACAACAGAAACACAAAGGAAAAGAACCAATGGAGGCATAAAACTACCAGAAAACAAAAAATAAAATGGCAATAGGAAATCCTCATACATTAATAATTAGCCTAAATTCAAATGGCCTGAATTCATCAATAAAGAGGCACAGAGTAGCAGAGTGTAAAAAAAAAAAAAAAAAAAAAAACACCAACCATATGCTGCCTACAAGAGACACATTTAAGCTGCAAAGACAAAGGTAGATTCAAAGTATAAGGGTGGAAAATGATTCTCCAAGCAAACAATATCCACAGAAACACAGGTGTATCCATACTTATATTTAACAAAATAGATGTCAAGATAACAAGAGACAAAGATGGATACTTTATAATGATAAAAAGGACACTACATCAATGTAGGAACCCCTTTCACATCCTGCGTGGTTCAGGGTTCCGGTTCAGGGATCGGGTTCTGGAGAAGGTTGCACACAAATGAAAAAAGACTAGAAAAGTACTAATTTGGGAATATTGGGGGCCAGGCGGGAGCCCACCTCTAGTGGGAGGACTACACACTGCTCTGGCCTTGCTATCCCTTTTATTGAGACTTATGGGATATACCCATAGCCCTTAGGCAGGAAACTCCAATAACAGAAATTTACATGAGACAAACAGAGGTGGAGGCTGCTTCAGCTAACAATGTTTCAACTAAACAGTGAGTAATTAGAGCAATTAAGGTTGTTGACCAGCCTTACCGGTTTCCTGTCCACATCTTTCTATTAGTGAGACAATGATTGGTTTCCAACACATTAACAAAACATAATACTTTTTAATATATATGCAACCAATCAAGGAGCACCGAAATATATAAAACAGCTACTCACAGAATTAAAGAGAGAAACAGATAAAAACACAATCATATTTGGAGACCGTAGTACTCCAATGACACCTCTAGACAGATCAACCAAACAAAAAATCAATAAAGAAATTCAGTCTTAAATGAAACACTGGATCATAATTGACATTTACAGAATCTTTCATCCCAGAACATCAGATTATACATTATTCTCCAGCACACATGGAACATTCTCAAGGATAGGCAATATGTTGGGTCACAAACTAGCATCAACAAATTCAAGAAGACTGAAATAATACCAAGCATATGCTCTGACTACAATGCCTTGAAATTAGAAATCAACTGCAAAAAGGAAGCAAAGAAACCCACAAATACATGGTGATTAAACAACATACTACTTAAAAATGACAGGGTCAAAGAAGAAATAAAAGATGAGATCAACAGATATATAGAGGCAAATGAGAATGACAATACAACACATCAAAACTTCTGGGGTCAGCAAAAGCAGTAATAAGTGGGAAGTTTGCATCATTACAGGCCTATCTCAAGAAACAAGAGAAATCCTAAGTAAACAACCTAACATCACATCTTAAAGAACTAAAGAAAGAAGAACAAAAGTAATCCAAAGTCAGCACAAAAAAGGAAATAAAAATTACAGCAGAATTAAATGAATTAGAGAACAAAAAGACTGTACAAAAAAATTATTAAAACAAAGAGCTGGTTATTTGCAAAGATTAATAAAATTGACAAACCCCTGGCAAATACTAAGGAAAAAAAGGGGAAAGACTCATAAACAAAATCAGAAATGAGAGAAGAGATGTCACCATTATAAATATACAACGGATCCTATTAGAATATTATGAAATACTATATAACCACCAAATTCAATAACCTTCCTAGTCTAAATCATGAGAATAGGAAAATCTAAATAAACTTTTCAGTAGTGAGGAAACTGAAACAACCATCAAAAACCTCCCAAAAAATATAAGTCCAGCACCAGATGCTTCACCAGTGATTTCTACCAAAGCTTCAAAGATTTAAAATCTATCCTCAAACTATTCCAAAAACTTAAAGAAGTGGCAATACTTCCTAACATTCTGTGAGGTCAACATAACCCTGATACCAAAACCTGGCAAAGATAACACAGAGAAAGAAAACTACAGACCAATATCTCTGATGAATACAGATGCAAAAATCATAAACAAAGTACTAGAAAATCGAATACAATAGTACATCCAAAAAATAATACATCACAATCAAGTGGGGTTTATTCCAGGGGTACAAGGATGGTTCAACATATGCAAATCAGTTAATGTAATACACCACATTAACAAAAGAAAAGATAAAAATCATATGATTTTATCACTAGATGCAGAAAACACATTTGATAAGATACAGTGTCCATTTATGATTAAAATACTTAATAAAATAGGAATAAAATGAAAACACCTCAACATAATAAAGACCATATATGATAAACCCTCAACTAATATCATACTCAATAGTGAAAAACTAAAAGCCTTTCCTCTAAGATCAGGAACAAAACAAGGATGTCCACTCTCACCACTCTTATTCAATATAATGCTGGAAGTCCTAGCCAGAGCAATAAGGCAAGAGAAAAAATAAAAGGCATCCAAATAGGGAAGAAAGAATTAAAACTGTCACATCTTGCAGACAACATAATTATGTATATAGAAAACCCTAAAGACTCCACCAAAAACCTATTAGGAACAATAAACAAATACAGTCAAGTTGTAGTATACAAAATCAATGTGAAAAAAATCTATGGCCTTCCTGTATCTATACTAATAATAGACAAATATGTAAATTGACCATCCCTCTGTGACACTCACAGCCAATCAGGAGTGAGTATGCAAATTAATCCAACAAAGATGGCAGGCCTGTGGGCAGCATGCATGCATGCAGGCACCAAGCAGCCAGAGACAGGGTGGGACACCCGCCCACCTGCCCACTGCGAAGCCAGGGCGATGCAGTGGGTGTCCCCTGGACCCTGACCGCTTCGAGCCTGTGGCCAGCACATGCACGCACCAGTGCCAAGCAATCAGGGTCCCGGGGGCTCCACTGGAGTGTCCGGTCCTGTCAGCCGGCCTCAGGGCGGCTGCAGTCCTGAGTCCTTTTGGTTTCTGCAGCCCCTGGACCAGAAGCAGAAACCAAGAGCATGGGGAGCACCAGGAATACTGGGAATCATAGATCTGGTGGCAAATGCATTGCGGGATCTCCTACACACTAGAGCAAAGTGATCCTGGAGCAAGTTACTGTTGCGGGTGGGGAATAGAGGGACAGCAAAGGTAAAAGACATAAGTAAAGTCAGAGTGTCGAGGAAAAATTAAAGGGAAGATATCTTGCAACTTCTAGGAAATCTCCACCAATGGAGCAAAGGGAAAAAATAGACCTCTATTATTCTGTGAGCACCAAACCAAGCTGGGTTGGGTTTCAGACAATTCGCTCATATGATTGCAAAGACAGACAGAAACTCCTGGATTGGAGAGGGCTCCCCTGAGGCCTCCCAGATTGGAGAGGGTGCAGGTTGGGCTGAGGGACCCACCCCTGTGCACAAATTTCATGCACTGGGCCCCTAGTACTAACTATAAAACTTCAGAAAAAGAAATGGAAAAAAATTCATTTTGCAGTTACAACAAAAAGAATAAAATACCTAAGAATAAACTTAACCAAGAAAGTGAAATATCTATATACTTAAAATTACAAAGCATTATTAAAAGAGATTGAAAAAGATACACAAAAAAAAAAAAAACGGAAAAAATATTTTGTGCTCATGAATTGGAAGAATCAACATAATTAAAATGACCATATTACCCAAAGCAATATATAGATTTCATGCAATCACCAGAAATTCCCAATGTCATTTTTTAAAGAAGTAGAAGAAGAAAGCTTCAGATTTATATGAAACCATAAAAGACCCCAAATAGCCAAGGCAATTCTGGGGGAAAAAAGAACAAAGCTGGAGGTATCATATTACAGAGCTATGATAATCAAAACAGCATGGTATTGACAGAGAAACAGACACACAAATCAATGGAACAGAATACAGAGCCCAGCTATAAAACCACATGTATATGGACATGTAATTTTCAACAAAGAAGCCAGAAGCACACAATGAAGTAAAGATAGTCTCTTCAACAAATGGTGCTGTGAAAACTGGAAAGCCACATGCAAATGAATGAAACTGGTTTACAGTTTGCCCATGTACAAAAATTAATTCAAAATGGATCAAAGACCTCAATATAAGATCCAAAACAATAAGTAACATAGAATATATGTACCAAATTTATGGACCTTGGTCATAAAGAACATTTTATAAACTTGACCCCAACGGCAGGGAAGTAAAGGTAAAATAAATCAATGGGACTATATCAAACTAAAAAAGCTTCTGCACAGCAAAAGAAACTGACCAAAAACAAAGAGGCAGCCAACCAGACTATAGGAAGATGGCTGCCGACAGGAAGGCAGGCTGCAAGATAGTGTGTGAGTGAGAAAACAAAGAGAGATTGTGTGGTCACACAGGGAGTGTTTGTTGGTGAGTTGAGGGACAGCTATACTCCAGGAGACTACGGGGGACTGCTGGTCAGGGCTTCCCTGAATGGGCAGCCTCCACTGCTGCTGGGTTCCCTCCCAGAGCAACCAGCTCAGATGCGGAGACCGAGCCATCTTGAAGGAGAAAGTGGATGTTATCGGAAGCCTGAAAATCCCCGGGAATCTACAACTATGACACCCACTGAACAGTTGCAAACCCAAAAACACCGGTCCCCAAGTGGCGCAAGCACACGGATTCAGAGGGGCTCTACACTCCCTCACAGAAAGGTCAGATTTCACCTGGGATTAAGGTAAGGTCTGTGGTCCCAGCAAGAGAGAGCTAGAGGACTGGGGAGAGAGAGAACTACATAACCAAACACCCGGAGAAGAGAGATCATGGGGAGACAAAGAAACAGCCCGCATATGAAAGAAAAGCAGGCATCACCAGAAAAGGAAGTAAACGAGATGGAGGTAAGCAACCTGTCAGAGAAAGCATTCAGAGAAATGGTCATAAGGTGGAAGAAAAGAATGGAAGACAAATTCAACAATATGTGTAAGAACCAAGAGAAATGAAGAAGAACCAAGCAGAAATGAAAAATGACATCACTGCTGTAAAGAACTCAATAGAAAGCATCAAGATTAGACTAGAAGAAGCAGAGGACCACATCAGTGAGCTAGAATACAAGGCAGGGAAAAAAAAAAACCAAGTAGAGGAGCTTCTAGATAAAAAAAATTAAAAGCAGGAGGAGAGCCTTAGGGAACTTTGGGACAACACGAAACAAAACAAAATCCACATAATAGGGGTTCCGGGAGGAGAGGAAACTGAGCAAGGAATAGAAAACCTGTTTGAAGAAATAATGACGGAAAACTTCCATGATATAGGGAAGGAAAAAACCCACACATTTCCAAGAAGCTCACAGAGTCCCAAACAAAATGAACCCCAAAAGACCGTTGCCAAGGCACATTATAATTAAATTGGCATACACCAATGACAAAGTAAGAATCTTAAAAGTGGCCAGAGAGAGACAGAAAGTTACCTACAAAGGATGCCCCATTACACTGGCGACTGATTTCTCAAAAGAAACTCACCAGGACAGAAGGGAATAGAATGAAATATACAAAGTCATGCAAATGAAGGGTCTGAATCCAAGAATACTGTACCCAGCAAGGCTATCAACGAAAATTGACGGTGAAATCAGGAGCGTCACAGACAAAAAAGGACTAAGGGAGTTTATTACCACCAAACCAGCAATGCAAGAAATGCTAAAGGGTCTGCTGTAAAAAAAAAAAAAAAAAAAAAAAAAGAAGAAGAAGAAGAAGAAGAAAGAAATAGGAAGTGAAGAAGGAACACAGGGGTAAAGAATAAAAATTAGCCATTACAATTAGACAAGAAGAAGAAATAAACGGCATCCAAATTGGAAAAGAAGAAGTAAAGCTGTCCTTCTTTGCAGATGACGTGATGTTGTACATAAAAAAAAAAAAAAAGACTCCATCAAGAAACTAACAGACTTAATAAATGAATTCGGCAATGTAGCAGGAAACAATATTAACACCAAGAAATCTATGGCATTTCTATACACCAATAATGAACTTACAGAAAGAGAGACTAAAAAAGCAATCCCATTTACCATCGCACCAAAAAAATGAAGATACCTAGGAATAAACTTAACCTATACGTGGAAAATTACAGGACACTGAAAAAAGAGATAGAGGAAGATGTAAACAGATGGAAAAACATACCATGTTCATGGATTGGTATAATCAACATCATTAAAATGTCCATACTACCCAAAGCAATCTATAAATTCAATGCACTCCCCGTTAAAATACCAACAGCATATTTCACAGACCTAGAAAGAACTCTTCAAAAATTCATCTGGAATAAAAAAAGACCCCGAATAGCCACAGCAATCCTGAGAAAGAAGAATAAAGTAGGAGGGATTGCAATACCAGATTTCAAGCTGTATTACAAAGCCACTGTTCTCAAAACAGCCTGGTATTGGCACAAGAACAAACATATTGCCCCTAGGGCAATGGAATAGAATAGAGAATCCAGATATCAACCCAAACCACTATGCTCAATTAATATTTGACAAAGGAGTCATGAACATACAATGGAGTCAAGACAGTCTCTTCAATAAATTGTGTTGGGAAAATTGGACAGATACATGCAAAAAAATGAAACTAGATCACCAACTTACACCATACATAAAAATAAACTCAAAATGGATACAGGACTTAAACATAAGACGGGAAACCATAAAAATACTAGAGGAATCCACAGGCAGCAAAATCTCAGACATATGTCGAAAGAACTTCTTCACTGATACTACCCCTAGGGCAATGGAAGCTAAAGAGAAAATAAACAAATGGGACTGCATCAAAATAAAAAGCTTTTCCACAGCAAAAGAAACCATCAATAAAACAACAAGAAACCACACTGTATAGGAGAACATATTTGCAAATGTTATCACTGATAAAGGTTTAATCTCCAACATTGATAGACAGCTTATACAACTTAAAAAAATGGAAGATAAATGATCCAATAAAAAAATGGGCTACGGACCTAAATAAAATCTTTTTGAAAGAAGACAGAAGGAAGGCCAAGAGACACATGAAAACATGCTCAAAGTCACTAATTATCCAAGAGATACAAATCAGAATGACAATGCGGTACCATCTCACACCTGTCAGAATAGCTATCATCAACAAATCAACAAATGACAGGTGCTGGCGAGGATGTGGAGAAAAAGGAACCCTCGTGCACTGCTGGTGGGAATGCTAACTGGTGCAGCCACTGTGGAGAACAGTATGGAGTTTCCTCATAAAACTGAAAATGGAAATCCCATTTGACCCAGTAATCCTACTCCTAGGAATATATCCCAAGAAACTAGAAACACCAATCAGAAAGGATATATGCACACCTATGTTCATAGCAGCACAATTTACAATAGCTAATATTTAGAAACAGCCTAGGTGCCCATCAGCTGATGACTGGATCAGAAAACTATGGTATATCTACACAATAGAATACTATGCTGCCATAAAAAAGAAGGAATTCTTACCATTTGTAGCAACCTGGATGGAATTGGAGAACATTATGCTAACTGAAATAAGCCAGTCAATGAAAGAAAAATACCACATGATCTCACTCATTTGTGGATAATAAAATACACATTATAAACTTATGGACAAAAATATAGATACAGAGGCAGTAAAGCATCGAACAGACTGTGAAATTACAACGGGAAGGTTAGGGAAAGGTGGGGGAAATAAGAGATCAACCGAAGGACTTATATGCATGCATATAAGCATAACCAATAGACGCAATACATTGGGGGTTGAGGGCATGTACGGGAGTGAGGTGGGGGTGGGGGACAATGGTAAGATATGTTCACATATAATACCTTAATTTAAAAAATGAAAAAAAAAAGGACATGAAAGGATTTAATCCCTTGCAGAAGGAATTAAGGCACTGGGAAGGCACTTGAGCATCCTATATTGGCCCCTCTTGCCCTTTGTGCCAAGAGGGACCCTCTTCTCACAATCCAATTGCCCTCAGCTGTTACCTGAGCTTTCTGTTCATGCTGAATTTGAAGCCTTGAGGGGGCTGGTACCATGGATCTGTCTCACGCCCAATTGTGTGAGCTGGGCCCTCACTGGAGAAGAAACCCGAGTTCCCCGAGATATGTGATCAGCACCAGGACCCTGCCAGCAGGCCAGGGGTTCCCAAGGCAGGTGCTGGGTGTGGAGGCCACGGGAGCATAGGCTACCAAGGAGACAGAACTGAACCTCACACCACCCTGCTTGGCCCCGGAGGATGGCTGCTGAACCAGAGACGGGTAAGATTCCTCAAGGAAGGAACAACCTAAGACAGGCACAGTCGCAAAGGGGCCATCAGGCGAGAATTTGGGGGGGGCAACAGAAGTGAGGCACAGACCCTCACCCCCCCAACATTGCAGGGGATTGAACCCTCACCCCTTCTGAAGGAGGTCTCCTGCCCCCATGGCTGCTTCGCGCTTCTCACACCCAGCTCAGATCGGGACCCAGGCAACAGAAAGAGACTTGGCCCAGCTCACATCGAGATACAGGTGACAGACAGAGACTTGGCCCAGCTCAGATCGGGACCCAGGTAACAGACAAGAGACTTGGCTGACAGCAGTTGCCCTATATCTAAATTCAGCTGAGCATCTGGAATGTTCAGGGCCCACTCAAGAATGCAAATAATCCTTCCCACTAATATTTATAGGGTAAACTAAGATTGTTGGTAGAGTATTAAATTTGACAGTAAAATAGTAATCGAGTTTTCAGATTAATTTAAATAGGCTAATTGAAATAAGTGAATATTCAAGTACTGGACAAAAAGCTATTCTTAAAGTAATAACTAAAATTTCTATTGGTAGTTCATCTCATGGTAAAATTCCTGAATATGCAATGAACCTAAAGCAGTCATATGTGTGGGGGAAAAAAATTTTTTTTTTAATTTAAAGTTATGAAGACTGCATTATAAAATTTACAAAAACCTCCATTAAAAAAAAAGGGGGGGGCATAGTAGGGCAATATCATGTAAGGAAAAATATCCTATAAGTAAATTACATCTAGAAAATTTTTACTTTACCAAATTAAGGTTCATTTGCAATGCTAACAGCAAGACGGCCATTAAAAACACACATGGTGTCTAAATAAGACAAAGGAAATCGTTTGAACAAAAATAAAAAGGATCCCAAATCAATTATATAGAAAAGATTCCTTTATTAACTTGTGGTCGAGAATATATTTGTATATTTTCAGAAAACAACCCCAAGACCAGATGGATTCCTGCAACAGAGAGGAATTGACAGGAGTGCTCCAACCACGAAGACAAGAGGAAAAAACAGTCCAGAGATGGAAGACGCTGACAACGCCTTGCCATGGGAGCAGTCAGCAGCTGTACACCGCTATAGGTTACCTAGGACCAAACCAGAGAGGGTCGGACCTGCATTGCCACCATGTGCTCACCATCCAGATATCACTTCTGACATGTACACATAAGGAACTGTTGGACATTGAAATTGGGACTCAAACATTTTTTTGTTTTGTCTTGTTTTGTTATTATATGTTTATTTCCAGTCTGCAAAGGCAAGACTTTTTAAAGGAAAGAAATGGTAGGAAAAAGATACAGAGGCAAAGAAGCATTGAACAGACTGTCAAACTACATTGGGAAGACAGGGGAGGTTGGGCGAGGGGGGCTGTAAGAGACCAACCGAAGGACTTTTACACATGCATATAAGCACGACCAATGGATATAAGACACTGGGGCGGGGGGGAGGGTGGGCAGGTGAAGGCATGTCCTGGGGGGTAGGGGAGGTCGGGGGGAGATCAATGGAGAAAAAAAAAGTAGACAAATGTACTACTATTTGTAATACTTAAAACAATAAAAAATAAAAATAAATAAATAAATAAATAATAAAAGAAAAGAAAAAAAATGACAACAAACAAGTACCTGTCAATAATAACTTAAAATGTAAATGGATTAAATGCCCCAATCAAAAGACACAGGGTAACAGATTGAATAAGAAAACACGACCCATATATCTGCTGTCTACAAGAAACCCACCTCAGAAAAAAAGACACACACAGATTGAGGGTGAAGGGATGGAAAAAGATTTTTCAGGCGAATGGAAATGAAAAGAAAGCTGGGGTAGCAATACTTATATCTGACAAATTAGATCTCAAAGTGAAGGACATAACAAGAGATAAGGAAGGCCACTTCATAATACTAAAGGGAGCACTCCAAAAAGAAGGAATTACTCTGGTAAACATATACGCACCCAATACAGGAGCACCCAAATACATAAAAAACCTCCCGGAGGATATCAAAGGAGAGGTTGGCAGCAATACAATCATAGTAGGAGACTTTAAGACCCCACTATCACCATTGGACAAATCCTCTAAACAAAAAATTAGCAAAGAAACATCAATCCTAAATGACTCACTAATCCAGATGGAATTAATTGACATCTTCAGAGCATTTCACCCCAAAGCCACAGAATATACACTCTTCTCAAGTGCACATGGGTCATTTTCAAAGATAGACCATATGTTGGGTCATAGGCAAAGTCTCTTCAAATTCAAGAAGATAGAAATCATATCAAGCATCTTCTCAGATCACAGTGCCATAAAATTGGAAAGCAACTACAATAAAAACAATGAAAAAAAATCAAACACATGGAGATTAAATAGCATGCTATTAAACAATGACTAGGCTACCAGAGAGATCACGGAAGAAATAAAAAACATCATGGCAACAAATGACAATGAAAACACAACAATCCAAAATCTATGGGACACAAACGAAAGCAGTCTTGAGGGGGAAGTTCATAGCTCTACAAGCCTACTGCAAAACACAAGAAACAATGGAAATAAATTACCTAACCCTACAACTCAAAGAGTTAGAAAAAGAGCAACAAGAAAAGCCCAGTGTAAGGAGAAGGAAGGAAATAATAAAGATCAGAGTGGAGAATAACGACAATGAGACCAAAAAAAACAATGCAAAAGATCAACAAAACCAAGAGCTGGTTCTTTGAAAGGATAAACAAGATTGATGAACCTCTAGCCAGGATCACCAAGAAGCAAAAAGAGAGGATCCAAATAAACAAAATCAAAAATGAAAGAGGTGAAATGACAACAGATCCCATAGAAATACAAAGGATTGTTTAAAAAATACTATGAACAACTCTATTACAACAAACTGGACAACCTGGAGGAAAAGGACATATTCCTAGAAAAACACAACCTTGCAAAACTCAATCAGGAAGAATCTAAATATCTCAATAGGCTGATAACTATGGAAGAAATTGAAGCAGTCATCAAAAAGCTTCCAACACACAAAAGCCCGGGGCCAGACGGAGTTTTACCAAACATTCAAAAAACTAAAACGTATCCTCCTCAGACTACTCCAAAAAATTCAAGAGGAAAGAACACTTCCAAGCTCTTTCTCTGAAGCCAGCATTACCCTAATACCAAAACCAGATAAAGACAACATAATGAAAGAGAATTACAGGCCAATATCCCTAATGAACATAGATGCCAAAATCCTCAACAAAATTCTAGCAATTTGGATCCAGCACTACATCAGCAAGATCATACACCATGACCAAGTAGGATTTATCCCAGGAATGCAAGGATGGTACAATATCCGCACATCAATAAGCGTGATACATCACATAAACAAATTGAGAGATAAAAATCACATAGTCATATCAATTGATGCCGAAAAAGTATTTGACAAAATCCAACACCCTTTCTTGATAAAAACTCTCAGCAAAGTGGGAATAGAAGGATCATACCTCAACATAATAAAAGCCATATATGATAAACTCACAGCCAACATCAAAGAGGCAGGCAACCAGATGGGAGGTGATATTTGCAAACAGTAGCTCCAACCAAGGTTTACAAATTCTAAAATATATAAAGAATTCATAAAGCAACACCAAACAAACAAACAACCCAATCAAAAAATGGGCAGAGGACCTGAAAATACACCTCCCCCAAGAAGACTTTCGAACAGCCAAAAAATATGTTCAACCTCACTGGCAATCAGGGAAATGCAAATCAAAACTACAATGAGCTACCACCTCATACCTGTTAGAGTGACCATTACCATAAAGACAAGTAATAGCAAGTGTTGGAGAAGTTGTGGAGAAAAGGGGACCCTCATCCACTGCTCTTGGGAATGTAGACTGCTACAACCACTATGGAAAGCAGTCTCAAAAAATTGAGAATAGAGCTACCATACAATCCAGCAATTCCTCTTCTGGGTATACCCTCTAAAACTTCAAAATCATGTATTTGCAATGATATATGCACCCCTATTTTCATTGGCTCATTATTCACAGTGGCTGAGACATGGAAACAACCAAAGCACCCCCAATAGAGGATTGGATAAAGAAGATGTGGTACATAAACATGATGGAATACTACTCAGCCATAAGAAGGGATGAAATAGTGCCACTTGCAACAGTGTGGATGGACCTTGAGAACATTATGCTAAGTGAAATAAGTCAGTGAGAGAAAGCTAAGAACCATATGATTTCACTCACATGTGGGATATATACTAGTAAACCTAAAACTCGTGAACACAAATAGCAGTGTAGTGGTTGCCAGAGGGAAGGGAGTGTGGGGACAATGGGGGCCCTTATACATGGTGATAGGAGAAGATCTGACTGGGTAGTGAGCACATGGTGCAATATACAGATCTTGTAACATAGAAACCCACACCCAAAACCTATATGTTTATGTTGATCAATGTCACCTCAATAAATTTAATTAAAAATTTGTAATAAATTCATCATCATTCTATTTATTTCTGTTTGTCCCATCTGTACTTTTTTACTTTTCTTCTGCTTTTTTTTTTTTTTTTTGGTGAATTTTTATTTTTTTTAATCCTCACCTGAGGATATTTTTCAATTGATTTTTAGAGCATGGAGGAGAGAAGGAAAGACATAGAGAAACACTGATGTGAAAGAAACAGCACTAGATTGGTTGCCTCCTGCATGTGCCCCGAACAAGGGCTGGGCCAGGGAGGAGCCTGAAACTGAGATACATGCCCTTGACCATAATCAAACCAAGAACCCTTCAGTCCACAGGCCAACACTCTATCCACTGAGCCAAACTGGCTAGGGCTGGTGAATTTTTAAATTCCATATCATTTCAATTGTTGCTTTATTAGTTGTACTTCATTTTAATTTCTTAGTGGTTGCTCCACAATCCTATGTAATAAAGAGGAAAAATGCTAACTGACAGCAAAAATGGCAGCACCCATGGCCAATAAGGAGGGAATATGCTAATTGACTGCCCCAACCACAAAGATGGTGGCACCCACAGCCACAAGTTGGCAGCTACCCAGTCTCCTTAGCCCCCCGCCACCCAGGGCCAGCCCAAGGCACAGGCAAGCCTCGGATGGCAGCTGCCTAGCCACCCAGGGCCACCCGAGGCTCAGGTAACCAAGGCCAGCTGAGGCTTGTGCTGCCAGCAGTGGCAGCAGCAGAGGTGTGATGGGGGCTTTGCCTTCCCCTGATCACCGGGTCGCCTCCTGCCCCTGAGGGTTCCCGAACTGTGAGAGGGGGCAGTCTGGGCTGAGGGACCACCCCCTCCTGTGCATGAATTTTCATGCACCGGGCCTCTAGTTTACTATATGCTCCTTTAACTTATCATATTCTATCTTCTGTGAATATTTTTTTTCCTTAATTAAATCTTTATTGTTCAGATTATTACAGGTGTTCCACTTTTTTTCCCCCCATAGCTCCCCTCCACCTGATTCCCCACCCCACCCCATGCCCTTACCCCCCGCCACTGTCTTCATCCATAGGAGTAAGATTTTTGTCCAATCTCTTCCCGCAACCCTCACACTTGCTTCCCCTGAGAATCGTCAGTCCACTCCCTTTCTATGTCCCTGATTCTATTATATTCACCAGTCCATTCTGTTCTTCAGATTTTTTATTCACTTGATTTTTAGATTCACTTGTTGGTAGGTATGTATTTGATGTCATTTTGTTGTTCATAATTTTTATCTTTACCTTTTTCTTCTTCTTCTTCTTCTTAAAGAATACCCTTCAGCATTTCATGTAATCCTGGTTTGGTGGCGATGAACTCCTTTAGCTTTTTCTTGTCTGTGAAGCTCTTTATCTGACCTTCAACTCTGAATGATAGCTTTGCTGGGTAGAGTAATCTTGGTTGTAGGTTCTTGCTGTTCATCACTTTGAATATTTCTTGCCACTCCCTTCTGGCCTGCATAGTTTCTGCCGAGAAATCAGCTGATAGTCGTATGGGTACTCCCTTGTAGGTAATTAACTGTTTTTCTCTTGCTGCTTTTAATATTCTCTCTTTGTCTTTTGCCCTTGGCATTTTAATTATGATGTGTCTTGGTGTGGTCCTCTTTGGGTTCCTCTTGTATGGGGTTCTGTGGGCTTCCTGAACTTGTAAGTCTATTTCTTTCACCAGGTAGGGAAAGTTTTCTGTCATTATTTCTTCTAATAGGTTTTCAATATTTTGCTCTCTCCCTTCTTCTGGCACCCCAAAAATTCGGATGTTGTTTCGCTTAAAGTTGTCCCAGAGGCTCCTTACATTATCTTCATATTTTTGGATTCTTTTTTCTTTTTGTTTTTCTGGTTGGATGTTTTTTGTTTCCACATATTTCAGATCTTTGGTTTGATTCTTGGGGTATGTTGATCTACAGTTGAGTTTCTGTATATTCTTTATTTCAGACAGTGTATGCTTCATTTCTGACTGGTCCTTTTCCATTTTTTTGGCATTCTCATTAAGGTCCTTGAAGGTCTCACTAAGCTCCTCAGAAGTGTCATCAAGTTTCTCGGCAGTTTTTAGAAGATTCTTGAGTAACCTTATAAATGTGATTCTGAACTCTATGTCATCCAGTAGTTTGCTTTCCTCCGTTTCTTTCATTCGTGACATGTTTCTTTGTTTCTGCATTTTGGCTTCTTCCCTGTGTTGATGGAGTGGCTTTGTGTGGTAGGTGACCTATAGGGGGCAGTAGCTCAGCCTCCCCAATCACCTGATGTGGATGCTCTTGGTACACCCCTTTGTGGGCTGAGTGCAAAGTCTTGGTGCAGTTAAGCCTGAATTGCTGTTGGTACGCTGGGAGGAATTGACCTCCAGGCCAATTAGCTGTGAGCACTCCCTGTGTCTATAATGGAAGAAGTGCTGCGCTTATGGGGCAGGACTTGTTTCAGTGGGGCTTTGGTGCTCACTGAGTCTGCCTCTTGAATGTGTCACTTATGGATGTGAGGAGTTGAGATCTGTTGTCTCACACTGACCACTAGGTACACTGGCTTCTGGATCTCCAATGGGGTGCAGGTCAGCTACTGTCTGAGGCCACTCAGCAGGAGCTACAGTGAGAGCTGCAGTTTTCTCCTCTTTGCTTGGGGTTTGGAGGTTTTGGAGCTGTCTGACCCGGGCTGCAAGTTTTCTAGGTTAAGCTGCAATAGGGCAGGCTTTCTTATGCTAATTGAGCTGCTTGGAGCTTGGGTGGGTTTGTAGGTTGTGTGGGGCGGGGTCTCAGGGCGTCACTAGGTTAGGGCGTGGCAAACAGCAATGGCTGCTAGTTAGCCAGCTCTGTGTCCCGACCGTGTCCTGGAATCCTGTGCCCCAGTGCCGTAAACAATTATTCCTGCGCGCAGCTCTGCTAGCAAGCCACTCTCACTGGCAGACAGTCCAGCTTCTCCCCGTAGGAGTTTGGGTCCCCCGCGTCTCCCCAGAGACTGGATTTCAGAGTAATCGGGGGCTTGTCTCCCTTCGGGTTGAAAAAAGCAACGCACCCAGTCGCCCACCGCCAGCCCGGATCCCGCGCCTCCGTACCTCAGCTTTTCAGCGCTCGTGCACGTCTCAATGCTCTTTTCTCTTTCCTTCTAGTTGTAGAACTTCCACTCAGCCAGCTTTCCCGTGGTGCTGGGTGATAGACGTTTTAACTTTTAGTTGCAGTTTAAATTGTTGTCGGAGGCAGCAGTTTAGGTGTTTACCTATGCCGCCATCTTGGATTCCTCTTCTTCTGTGAATATTATAGCACATCACATATACTGTAAGATCTCTGTAACATTCTACTATTCCTTCTTACTCCCACCTTCTGCATTATTGTTGTTATACATTATACATTTACATAAAATATAAACTCAACCACATATTGTTTTATTTTGCTTTCAGGAGTCAATTGCCTTTTGCAGAAATTTTTAAATGATAAAAGTAATCTTCTCTGTTCATCCACCTATTCATGGTTTTAGGAGGAGGCTCAATCCTTTGTGGAGGTGCCAGTTGTCACCCATTTTCATTTTTTCCACACCTGACCTATCTCTGGATCAGTCCTGAGAAACCTGTTGTTCAATGTCTGGAAATGGTGTATATATATGTAAACAAGTCTTAGCAAATTTACAAATACTGAAAAACCACCAAGTATCTTTTCTACCACAATAGTATGAAACTAGAGAAGTCACTAACAGGAGGAAAACTGAAAATTTCATTAAAACATGGAAATTAAGCAGCACATTCCTGAACAACCAATGGGCCAAAGAAGAAGTTAAAAAGGAAATTTAAAAAATATTCTGAAACAAACTGATACAAACATGCATGGATACAGCAGAAGCAATTCTAAGAGGAAGGTTATAACGATAAGATGCAACATTAAAAAAGTATTGTTCCGATGAACAATTTAACTTTATATTGAGGAACCAGAAATAAAAGAACGAAGCCCAAGTTAACAGAGGAAGGAAATAGAGGTCGGGAAAATAGCAAAAAATATCAACAAAACTAAGAGCGGGTTTTTTAAAAAGATAAACAAAATCTTTCATTACAGGATTCTGGGGCAGAATGAATAGGGAAACTGAAACAGGAAAATTAAAACAAGGCCAAACAGTGTGGACAATTGGCAGCCAGTTTGTAACTAAAAAGCCATTACCTTCCCCAGTCAAGGACAGAGCAAATGGTTAAAAAAAAAAAAACCACCTCCCTAATGAGAGAATGCAGAAAGGAACTGGGAAAGGGGAAAGGAAAAAAGGGCTACTTTACTCCCTAAGCAGGGAAGCCAGCAGTCTCAAGGCTTGGCAAGATTAAATTGCCAGCTGCTTTCCATACTTTTCATGGATTCTAGGAAGGCCACAACGAAGTATTAAAAAAAAAAAAAAAAAAAAAGAGTGGGCCCTAGCTGGTTTGGCTTAGTGGATACAGCGTCAGCCTACAGACTGAGGGGTCCCAGGTTCTATTCCGGTCAAGGGTACATGCCTGGGTTGCAGGCTCGATCCCCAGTGAAGGGTAAGTAGGAGGCAGCAGATGAATGATTCTCTCTCATCGTTGATGTTTCTATCTCTCTCTCCTTCTCCCTTCCTCTCTGAAATCAATAAAAACATATTTTTAAGAAGAGTGAGAATTAATCTATACCAAGAGTCTACAAAGGAATTTTGAAGCCTAGTGGACAAGAGGGTATATAATATCTCAGACCTTCACCCAACTTGCTCTTCAGACTAGCTGAGAGCCTGTCTGTGCTTCATAAGCCAGATATATAGGTTGGCTTGCTTTGATTTTGCTTTTTTTCAAAAAAAGGTGCATAAATTCACTTATATGAGAAGATAAGGATCGAGGTTGGGGACAGCCCTCTCCCACTGGCTCAGGGGGCTGTCTGTCCGATATCACTTCTCTGGTGTCTTTGAGAGGTGCCTATAACTTTAACTAGACTAAATTTTTTTAAAAAAGAGAAGGCTAAAATAAATTCATAAATGAATGAGAACACATTACAACTGGTATCACAAGAATACTAAGGGTCATAGGAGACTACTATGAACAAACAAATGGATAAACTAGAATGGGTAAAATTCCTAGAAACATATAACCTACCAAGATTGACTCATAAAGAAACAAAAAATCTGAACAGACCAATAATGAGTAAGAATATTGAAGCAGGAATCAAAAATCTGTCAACAAAGAAAAGCCTACACTATATAGTTTCGCAAGTAAATTCTAGCAAACATTTGAAGAACTATAGGCCAATCTCCCTGATGATTATAAATGCAAAAGCCCTTGACAAAATATTAGCAAACTGAACTCAACAGCACATTTAAAGGATCATATGCTACCATCAAGTGGAATTTCAATAAGGGTGAACTTCCTGTTATTAGAATAGAACTGTACCTTGTTTTGGTGGATGTCATTGTTAGATAAGACAAGGATCGTAAGGTCTGGGCAGCACTTACTAAATGCATCTTGCCGTGTTTAAATGTAGCACAGTATTTTGTAGGCATAGCTGTAAGCAAGATGAGCTTGACAGGAACCCAACCCCACAAGTATAGCTAACTGCGAAGAAGAAATCAATGTGTAATTGACCAAATAGTGTATAAAAGCAATGGCTAAGCCTCCTTTTGCAGAGAAAGGGCTTTGGATGTGAATCCCTCATCTTGCTGAAGGAAATAAACTACCTTGCGACAACCACGTCTTGTGCTTAAATAGAACATCCCAAGTGTGAAGCCCTTGAGTTAAGCAACATCATGAAACTTTAGCCACAAAGGTCTCTAAGGCCAAGACCAATTCCGAAATATAGTATCTGAGAGTTGCTGGTGAGTTAACAATAGCTAGTTCAGATGACAACAAAACAATAGTTTCCTGCTGTGGATAACACTCTTGTACTTGCAACAAATGAAGAAAATGCTATAGTGCAATGATTAAAATGGCCCCATTTATGATGAGGTTGGCCTTGTAGCCAAATTCCTTTCAAGGCAACAATTTGCTTGTTGCTTCTTGCTATGTGAGCCTAAATTTAAGACAAGGCTTGGTATGGAGTGCTAAAAAACACACAAACTTATTTCCAAAACAGTGATCTCTAATTTTACGTACTTTTCTTGGTGCCCATACTGGAGGAGCTTAATGAAACTCTTAGTGTGCCACCAGGTACAAGGTTCTGCATTAGGCTAGTCTTTCCCTGCAGAAATTTTCCGACAAAGTATTTCCAATGGACTTGGTCACTTACCCAGCAATTGTTAGTGAAGTGCCCAGCGAGGAACCCATATTGGAAAAACCTTTAGAACTGCAACTCTGAGCAACAAACAAGTCCCTGGTCTCAAGCCACACCAGAAGCCACCCAGAATGTGAAACCACAAGGGCAAGGTATAAGTCAAACTCAAACAGTCACCTAGAAAACAAAGGACGATGAGGCCAAAAGCTGCAAAACAGCACACCACAAAACCTCTTTTCTTGGTCAATATCATGAGACAGAGAATAAAATCAAGCATGAAAAAGAAACTGAAAGAAATCAAACAACTGAGATTTCTAGCAGCAGCAAATAGCTAGGAAAGCCAATTGGAGAAAATTAAAAAAGAGACAGCGCTTCTCCTGTAGCTGATGTTCTAACAACTGAGCAAAACCAGCCAGGGCAAATATGTATTCTTTTTAAACCTGATGGCCCAGCTGGTGTGGCTCAGTGGTTGAATGTCATCATATAAACCAGGCAGGGTTCGATTCCCAGTCAGGGCACATGCCAGGGTTGTGGGCTCCCCGGTAGGGGGTATGCAGAAGGGGGCATGCAGGAAGCAGCCATTCAACAATTCTCTCTCCTCATTGATATTTTTATCTCTCCTCTCCAATCCTCTCTGAAATCAATAAAAATATTTTTATTCTATATTGTTGAAAGTACATAGGTTCTCCTTTATTTCCCATTAACCTCTCCCATCTGCTCTCATCCCCCCACCCCAGGCCCACCACCCCCATTATCTGGGTCCATGGGTTATGCATATATGCATACAAGTTCATTGGTTGATCTCTTTCCACCCACCCTCTTCTGCCTTTTCTCTGAGGTTCAAAAGTCTGATCATGCTTCTATGTCTCTGGGTCTATTTTTGTTCATCAGTTTATTTGGTTCATTAGATTCCACATATGAGTGAGATCATGTGATACTTATCTTTTTTCTGACTGGTTTATTTCACTTAGCATACTCTCCGGGCCCATCCATGCTGTTGCAAATGGTAAGAGGTCTGTCTTTTTTATTGCCAGGTAGTATTCCATTGTGTAAATGTACCAGTTTTTTATCCAATCGTCTGCTGATGCGCACTTAGGCTGTTTCCAGATCTAGCTACTATAAAATATGCTGCTATGAACATAGGGGTGCATACATTCTTTCTGATGAGTGTTTCTGGTTTCTTAGGATATATTCCTAGAAGTGGGATCACTGGGTCAAATAGGAGTTCCATTTTTAATTTTTTGAGGAAACTCCATACTGTTCTCCATAGTGGCCGCACCAGTCTGCATTCCCAACAGCAGTGTACAAGGGTTCCCTTTTCTCCACACCTTGCCAACACTTGTTGGTTGATTTGTTGATGATAGCCATTCTGACAAATGTGAGGTAGTATCTCATTGTCGTTTTGACGTGCATCTCTCGGATGATTAGTGACTGAACATTTTTTCATATGTCTCTTGGCCTTCTGTATGTCCTCTCTTGAAAAGTATCTATTTAGGTCCGTTGCCCATTTTTTAATTGGATTGTTTGCTTCCTTTTGTTAAGTTGTATGAATTCCCTATATATTTTGGATATTAACTCTTTATTGAATGTATCATTGGCAAATATATTCTCCCATGTAATGGGTTCTCTTGTCATTTTGTTGATGGCTTCTTTTGCTGTGCGGAAGCTTTTTATTTTGACATAGTCCCATTTGTTTATTTTCTCCTTAGTTTCCATTGTCCTAGGAGATATATTGGTAAACATATTGCTATGAGAGATGTCTGAGATTTTGCTGCCTATGGTTTCTTCTAATGTTTTTATGGTTTCACCTCTTACATTTAAATCTTCTATCCATTTTGAGTTTTTCTTGAATATGGTGTAAGATGGTGGTCTAGTTTCATTTCTTGCATGTATCTGTCCCATTTTCCCAACGACATTTATTGAAGAGACTATCTCTGCTCCAATGTATGTTCTTGCCTCCTTTGTCAAATATTAATTGAGTGTAATGACTTGGGTCAATTTCTGGGTTCTCTGTTCTGTTCCATTGGTCTACATGCCTATTCTTGTGCCAGTACCAAGCTATCTTGAGCACAGTGGCTTTGCAGTATGACTTGATATCTGGTATTGTGATTCCTCCAACATTGTTCTTCTTTCTCAAAATAGCTGTGGCTATTCGGTGTCTTTTTTGGTTCCATATAAATTTTTGGAGTCTTTTTTCTAGATCTGTGAACTATGCAGTTGTTATTTTAATAGGTATTGAATTGACTCTGTAGATTGCTTTGAGTAGTATGGACATTTTAATGATTTTTATTCTACCAAATTATGAATATAATATATTCTTCCACTTCTTTATATGTTCCTCTATCTCTTTTTTCAACATCTTGTGGATTGCAGAACACAGGTCTTTTATCTCTTAGGTTAAGTTTATTCCTAAGTAAAATAATCTTAATTTCAAAAAAAATCTTAATTATTTTTGATACAATGGTAAATGGGATTGTTGTATTTTTTGTTTGTTTGTTTATTTCTTTTTCTGGCAATTCATTATTGGTATATAAAAATGCTATGGATGTTTGGGTATTAATTTTGTATCCTGCTACATTTCTGAATTCATTTATTAAACCCAACAATTTTATGGAGTCTTTAGGGTATTATATGTACAGTATCATGTCATCTGAGAATAATAAGAGTTTTACTTCCTCCTTTCCAATTTGGGTGCCTTTTATTTCTACTTCTTGTCTGATCATTATGGCTAGGACTTCCAGTACTATGTTGAACAAGAGTGGTAAAAGAGGGCACCCAAAAGCTTGTTGTTCCTGTTCTTAGGAGAAATATTTTTAGTTTTTAGTTTTTCCCTTTGAGTAAGTATAATGTTGGCTGTAGGTTTAGGATACCTGGCTTTTATTATGTTGAGGTATGATCCCTCTTATTCCCACTTTGCTGAGAGGTTTTATCCAGAAAGTGTGTTGGGTTTTGCCAAACACCTTTTCTGCATCAATTGATGTGATCATGTGACTTTTATCTTGCAATCTGTTTGTGTGTTGTAACACTTTTATAGATTTGTGAATATTGTACCAGCTTTGCATCCCCGGGCAGGGGGCGGGGGGGAACCCACTTGGTCATGGTGTAGGATCTCTTTAATATGTTGCTGAATCCAATTTGCTAATTTTTTTTTTATTTTTAGGATTTTAGCATCTATGTTCATCAGGGTTATTGGCCTTTAGTATTCTTTCTTTGTAATGTCTTTATCTGGGTTTGGAATTAGGATAATGCTGGCCTCATAGAAAGAGCTTGGAAGTGTTCCTTCCTCTTTCATTTTTTGGAATAGTTTGAGGAGTACAGATGTTATTTCTTCTTTGAATGTTTGGCAAAACTCCCCTGTGAAACCATCCAGGTCAGGGCTTTTGTTTGCTGGGAGTTTTTTTATTCCTACTCCAATTTCATCAGTAATTATTGACCTATTCAGGTGCCAGGGCTGACCAGCAGACCCTGAGAAATGGATGAATAATTACTCTGGCACACATTTCTGTGAAAGAGAGGGCTAAGAGACTGCCTGGCTAGAGAAACCAAACAGCCCCCTTCACCTGCCTCCTCGGGCTTTTATTGTAACAGTCGCTTGAACTAAAATAAACTATTAGATACTATCAGTAGAATAAGCATCCTTGAGAAAACACATGCATCTGCAATGTCCTTTAAGCAAGGATGTCTAAAGACTAAGCATAAAGATTCCAGTAAATACCCACAGGCTCAGACTTGTTTGGAAAAGTCAAGGCAGTGGTGGTTGCCTTCAGCCAACTTCCCCTGGAGATCCTTTTGGAGTTTCCTCCTTACAGACTTGCTAACCAAGTCCCGTACTTCCTCACATTCAGGTTTTCTGAATCTTCCAGATTGAGTTTTGGAAGGTTGTATTTTTCTAGAAATATGTCTATTTTGTCCAGGTGGTCCTGTATTTTGGAATAAAGTTGTTCATAGTATTTTTTTAAGATCCTTTGTATTTCTATGGGATCAGCTGTTACTTCACCTCTTTCATTTCTGATTTTTTTATTTGGGTCCTCTCTATTTATTTCCTGGTCAGTTGGGCTAGAGGTTCATCGATCTTGTTTATCCTTTCGAATAACAAGCTTTTGGTTTTATTGATCTTTTGTATTGTTGTTTTGGTCTCTATGTCATTTATTTCTGCTCTGATCTTTATTTCTGCCTTCCATTTACTCTGGTATTTTTTCTTATTGTTCTATTTCTAATTTTTTGAGTTGTAGATAATAACTTATTACCAGTTTTTCTTATTTTTTGAGGTAAGTCTGTAGTGCTATGAAATTCCCTCTCAGGATTGCTTTTGCTGTGTCCCATAGATTTTGGATTGTTGTGTGTCTGTTTTCATTTGTTTCTAGAATGTTTTTTGTTTATTCTTTGATCTCTTTGTAACCCATTCATTATTTAATAGCATACTATTTAGTCTCCATGTGTTTGATTTGGTTTTGAGCATTTTTATTGTAGCTGATCTCTAATTTCATGCCATTGTGGTCTGAGAAGATGTTTGATATGATTTCTATCTTCTTGAATGTGTAGAGACTTAGTTTGTAGTCTATCTTTGAAAATTCCCATGTGCACTTGAAAAGAATCTACATTCTGTATGTTTGGGGTGAAATGTTCTGAAAATGTAAATTAATTCTATCTGATCTAGTGTGTCATTTAGGATTGCTGTTTCCTTGCTGATTTTTTTGTCTAGAAGATTTATTCAGTGATGTCAGTGGGGTATTAAAGTCCCCTATTATGATTGTATTGTTGTTGATCTCTCCCTTGATATCCTCCAGAAGTTTTTTTTATATATTTTGATGCTCCTGGATTGGGTGCATATATGCTTACCTGAGTTAAAGATTCTTGTTGTATGGATCCCTTTAGTGTTATGAAGTTACCTTCCTTATTTCTTGTTATGGCCTTCATTTTGAGGTCTATTTTGTCAGATATAAGTATTGCTACCCCATCTTTTTTTTCTTTTCATTTCCACTTGCCTGAAAAAAAATTTTGCCATCCTTCACTTTCAGTCTGTGTGAGTTCCTTGGTCTGAGGTGGGTGTCTTGTAGAGTGCATATATATGGTTCATGTTTTCTTTTTTGTTGTTGTTGTTTTTAATCCTCACTGGAGGATATTTTTCCATTGATCTTTTAGAGAGAGAGAAAGACAGAAAGAAACATCAATGTGAAAGAATCACATTGATTGGTTGCCTCCTGCACACACCCAGACCAGGGCCCAGGCTCGGGAGGAGATTGCAACTGAGATACAACCTCTTGACCACAATCAAACCCAGGATCCTTTGGTCCCCAGTCTGACACTCTATCTACTGAGCCAAGCCAGCTAGAGCGGGATATGTTTTCTTATCCATTCAGCTACATTTAATCCATTTACATTTAATGTTATTATTGACTAGAGGCCCAGTGCATGAATTCATGCACAGATGGGGTCCCTCGGCCTGGCCAGCGATTGGTGCTGATTGGGGCCATCTCGGCCAGTCCTGATCAGGGCCAATAGGGGCCGGCTGGCAAGAGGAAGGACCACAGGAGGTTGGCTATAGGAGAACACTGACTACCAGTGGGCAGCTCCTGCATTGAGCGTCTACCCCCTGATGGTCAGTGCACATCATAGCGACAGGTCAACCGGTCATTCAGTCGTTCAGCCATTCAGTTGCTTAGGCTTTTATATATATAGACTAGAGTCCTAGTGCCCAAAATTTGTGCATGGAGAGAGGGTGTCCCTCAGCTCAGCCTGCACCCTTTCTAATCTGGGACCACTGGCTCCTAACCACTCGTCTGCCTGCCTACCTGATTGCCCCTAACCGCTTCTGCCTGCCAGCCTGATCATCCTCTAACCACTCCCCTGCTGGCATGATTGACACCTAACTGCTCACCTGCAGGCCTGATCGCCCCCAACCACCCTCCCCTGCCAGCCCGATCACCCCCAACGGCCCTCCCCTGCTGGCCATCTTGTGGCAGCCGCCCACCTAGGCTTTTATTAGTATAGATAGGTATTTGTTTGTTGCCGTTTTTATTCTTTCTGCCTGTGTTCTTCCTTCCCTTTCTATTTCTTCTTTTTACAACAGTCCCTTTAGCATTTTTTGAGTTACTGGTTGGGTGGTAATAAACTCCCTTAGCCTTTTTTGTTTGCAAAGCTCCTGATTTCACCTTCAATTTTTAATGATAGCCTTGCTGGATAGAGTATTCTTGGATTCAGTCCTTTGCTTTTAATCACTTGGTATATTTCATGCCATTTACTTCTAGCCTGGTGTGTTTCTGTTGATAAATCAGTTGATAGTCTAATAAGAGATCCCTTGTAGGTAATTTTCTATCTCTCTCTTGCAGTCTTTAATATTCTTTCTTTGTCTTTTAAGTTTGCCAATTTAATTATGATGTGTCTTGGTACTGTAGGTTTTTTTGCGGTTAATCTTGACTGGGATTCTGCGCTTCTTAGACTTGTGTGACTTTATTTCTTCAAACAGGTTCTCTATTCCTTGCTCAGCCTCCTCTCCTTTCGGCATCCCTAGTATGTGGATTTTTTTTATTTCATGTTGCCCCAAAGTTCCCTTAGACTCTCGTTCTGCTTTTTAATTATTTTCTAGTTGCTGCTCTGTTTAGGTGTTTTCTTCTACCTTGTCCTCTAACTCACTGATTCTGTCCTCAGCTTCTAGTCTGCTGTTGAAACCTTCCATTGTGTTCTTTATTAAAGCTATGTTATTCTTCATTTCCCCTTGATTCTTACTCATGTTGGTGTATTTCTCTTTCAGCTCCTTATAATTCTCACTGAGTTGCATGTAATTCTCATCCAGACATTTGTGCATTCTTATAACCATTACTCTGAATTTTTTCTCTGACAAGTTACTTGCCTCCATTTCATTTAGTTCCTTTTCTGGTGGTTCCTCCTTTTCTTGCATTTGGGGGTTGTTTCTTTTCCTCCACATTTTTGCTGATCTTTGTATTTGTTTCTATGTATTAGATCAAACTGCTATGCCACCCAGATTTTTTGGGTTGGGCTATGTAGTAGATATTTTCTGGAACCCAGTGGTGCAGTTTCTCAGGTCTCCTGGGCTATGTTCTAAGGAGGCCTCCTAATTGAGATATTCAGGTTATCCTGTTCTGGTTGTGTCTTGAATGTTATTGTCCCATTAATGGATGGTCTCTTCTCAGGGTGTCTGATTATATGGCTCACTCCCTGCCACATCATGCCAGCCATTGTGGAAGTGCTGACCATACAGCACAATATACAATGAGAGACGACACAACACAGAAGGAACAGAATATGAATGTACATAAGATCCCTAGAGCCCCAACAAAAGTGACCACCAGAGAAAAGGAATTAGGAAAGAGAAAAGAGAACAAGAATGATGGGGGGAGGGAGAAAGAAATCTGAGGAGAAACACAATAAAACAAACAAATAAACTAAAAAGAACTAACAAAAAACACCCAGAAAAAGTGGGAGCAGAATCTGTAGATGGAGAGCTTAAAAAAATTTTTTTAATTTAATTATCTAAATTAAATAATTAGAAGAGAAAGGAAAAAAAGAATTAGAAAAGTAGGGGAAGGATCACAGTTTAGAATAAAGAAGGGAGAGAAGAAATGAGAAGACAAGAAAGAAAGAAATTTGAAAAGAATAGAGGAGAAAGCAAATAGGCCTAAATTTAGGATATGAAACAATTTAAGAAATTAGGATAAGAAGAAAATAGAAAGAGAAGAGAATATATATATATATATTTGTGGGGGGGGGAGAAAAGAGAAAGGAAAATTGAGTAAAAGCAGGGAAGAGGAAATTAGATATATGAACAAAACAACAGAGACTAGAATAATAACAAATCAATAAATCAGATAGATAAGGAAGATCAATTTTAAAATAGGGGGAAAAGAAAGGAAATAGTAAAGTAAAAAGGAGAAAGGGAGGAGAAAAAGAGAAGAGAGGAAGAAAAAGATGCAAAAGATAAACAATGAAAAATTTTTTAAATGAAGTTTCATTCACATCAGCCAAGTTGTAATGCCCTGTGGGAGCTGGCATAAGACCCACTCTTCTGTTCTGTCTGCCAATTCTGGGCTTCATGGTAGGTACTTAGGTGCTAATCACTATCAGGCACTGTCCTTTGGCTTTTAGCACCCTACTTGAAGCTCCAAGTCCACTGCTTGTATCTGTCTTCACAGGTCTTGGCTTCAAGCAGAAGGAGCCAATCTGCCTTATTTGCCTATCTACCAGCTGTCAATCTTAATCACTCAAGAGTCTGTTTCTAACAGGGCTTTAGGTGGGGTTGGTGCTATTTCACTTGCACGGAATATGATGGGTGTTTTTTACTGTCCCAGCCTACTCCTCCATGAGTGTCCCAAAATATTACTCTGCCCTTGGATGGACAGAGATCCTTGTATAGAGACCAATGGGGTCAGCTGTGACCTTGGAGTTTTTATTAGTCTGGTTCCTAGAGTAGTAGGGTGGATGGCCCCTTCTCCACTAAGGACGGGGATCATGACCTGAGGTCTCCCTCCAAGCCCCACCAGGTGAGGGGCACAGCCTGAGGTCCCCTGTCAAGGGGCAGAGGGCGTGGCATGAAGTCCCTCGCCCTGGCCAGCCACCATGCAGCTCAGGTCCCTGCTGCTTGGTTGTGACCGTATGGTGTCCTGGCTAATTTGCATATTCTTCTATTATATAGATAGATATGTCCTCGAATATCATTACTTAATTCTTTGAGACTATTGTTACATCATTACACTAAAACAAAATAAACTATTTTGATCAATTCCAAAAAGAAATGGCGTAGTTTAAAATATTTGATATTTTTTAAATTAAGACATTTTTTAATGGAGTTGAGAGTGAACATGGTCCTGTTGAATTAACGGAATTCCAAGAGTATTTTGAATTGTACCTCGCTAAATGTCCCTGCTCTGGTCTCACATGACTAAGTTTCTATGTTAGGTCTAAAAATGTACATGGGCCTCAGAGATCAAATTCTATTGTGAAGAAACATCTTGGCAAAATAAAATTTTAAAAATCTCCAAATAATCAAAAGCTGCAGGACTAAGTGTACCAGAACTTTAGCTCTGGAGAGCTCACATGTTTTTAGTACACTTGATAATACAAAGATGACTATAGTTCCTGTCTGTTTAAATTGTTGAGTTTTTCAATATTTTGGCATTTTCTTACTGATAAAAAGTTCTCAGCTGCCATCAGGGGATGGCAATGGCACAAAGAGTGCCATGAAATTCCCAGTTGTTAGTCAGTTGTCTTGGGAAGATGAGTCAAATTTGGGTGCTTGATGATTATTACTGTGAAAATGTTATAATGATGATGGCAGGTGTTTATATAAACTACAAAGAGAGGGACTAAATGTCATATGACATCCCCAAT